>KE754992.1:9416-23501 GCA_000465285.1 Eidolon helvum | reverse complement strand
GAAGAACTGAATAAATACCCATGCCTTGGTCTTTCTGGGGATCAGCCTCCACCTTGAAGTTCTCTGGGGAACCCCAGCCGCCAGTCATCTCATTAGCATACAAAAGACACTCTGATTGCTCCCGAGATTCCAAGACTTTTAGGAGCTCTGTGCTAAGAACAGAGGACAAACATCGAATTTTTATTTTTTATTATCGCAACATAGCAAAAGGGATTTCGTAGGTGGGATCGGGTTAAGGATCTTGAGACAGAAATTATTCTGGATTACCTCAGTGGGCCCAAGGCCATCGTAAAGGTGCTTCTGGGGGAAAGAGGGTGGGAGTCGAAGAAGCAGAATTGCAGCGATGAGAGGAAGGGGCTGCGACAAGGACCGTGAGTAGCTTCTAGAGCGTGAGAAACACAGGTCTTTGTGTTTTTCTCCTAACGCCTCAGAAGGGAATGCAATCCTGCCGACGCCCGGTTTTAGCCCAGTGGAGCCCATTTCAGACTTTTGAGCCTCCAGAACTATAAGACAATAAACTGGTGTTGTTTTAAGCCATGAAATTCGCAGTAATATGTTTCAGCAGCAACACAAACCCAGTACGGTCATCTAGGATCTTGTAAACAATACCGGAAGAACAACAAAGGCACTTTGGACGCCAACCCTCGTCCCTGGAGCTCGGCAGGTCACGTTTCCAACGTGAAATCTGAGTCTCATGTCACTGGCTTGCATCTTGATGCACAGTGAACAGGGCCCAGGATCCCTGTGCTTGTCACAGTCTCATTTGAATATCAGTAAAATAAGCAGATATTCCTGCGACCACTGTATCGAACCTTAGACTCTCTAGTTACGTATCCCATACTTTTCCTTTGGGGCACTGATTCCAATTGTAATTAATCAGTGATTTGATTTAACTGCCGGCCTGATTTTCGTCTTTCATTTGTAGCAATTAGTGGAGTACCTGGCACCTAGAAGCATTTAATAAATGCAGGTCATTTATCTTGTGTGTGTGTGTGTGTGGGGGGGTGTGTGTGTGTGTGTGTCCTCTGTCACTGGAACCTTAAGTTAGTGTAGGCCTGATCTAAGTTACAACATTTGTTACTAAAAAAGTGAGCCTTACATTTCTTTTCGTTTTAAGGCCTCAAATTCCTCCGTTAATTATCTCATCACGATGGCCCATTATGCTAACCACTAAGCAATGCTCTCTTTCTAGAGTTATAATTTGAAACGACAAAAGAAAATTGAAAGAGAGGCAAAAAAAAAAAACAAAAAAAAAAAATCTCTGAAAACTTCATGGGAATGACCCAGCTCATATAGATTTAAAATACACTTAAGTCATTCTTTTCTCTAGTCGTGATTATTTCCTTTTGTATATTTACATAATGAAAAAATATTTCTTTTTCTCCTTATAAAACTATTCCACACATAAGAAATCTTCTATTTCAGCAACGGATTGAAATGAGTCCAACTATCAATTCCCTGATGCAGGCAACTTTGTCATTACAGAAGCAGCTCAGGGGTTAGTAGCCAAATGACTTCTACGTCTTCATATGTACCGTATTTTCTCTACGCCAAGTGTTATTTCAAACAGTCATGTTTTTCCCCTCTTTAAACTCTTGGCTTCTGGAGGTATGTTAAACATTTGGAACTAAATTGAAAAAAACCTCGAGATTAGCTAATTTTCATGTCAAACCATGTTTAATTAGATTACGATATCTTTTGTTGTAGTACAAGGAATCCTCAAAGGTCGTTTCTTTATAGAAACATTGGCAAATTAGTAAACAATGACATTAAAAAAGAAAAGCTTTCTAAAAGAATGTTTTACTAGATCTGAAGCCAGCTTTGATAGTGATGAAAGTAAATTTCCCTTGCCAATGGTTTCGTTGCTTAATTTGCCTTATAATTAAAATGTATTTCCTTGTATTTAAGCTACCCATTCTCCGCCACACACTCAGGCATTTTTCATTTCTGTTATTTAATTTAATAATAGTAATTGCTATCTTTTCTTTGTACTAGTCGTTAATGGCAGTTTGGGGAAATTTTTTATCATAATAACATATCACTGTTCTCCATCCAGTAGAAATTATTCTGGGTTTCCTTCCAGTCTTGAAATATGGCCATGTAGTTTACCTCATTCTAATTCATACAGAGCTTGAAAAGACAGATTGTATTTTTAATGGTTTATGTATATTCATATTGCAATTTCCTTCTGATACTCAGGGAGAGACTATAGTATCTAATTGAAGGGCATCTTGTGCTGGTTATGCCTCAGTTGAAATAATGTAGGTATTTGCTACTTTGCATTGAGTTGAAAATACTTCCCGATACTCAAATAAAAAGATATGAATTCAAATATCTACTTTTTTAAAAAAGATAACTAAGTTTATTTTATTGTATAAAGGACCTCAACAAAATGTATCTTTAATAATGTTGATATATCTTTCTGTCTCATTAGAATGTCACTAATCCTTAGTGTTTTGTTCTTGAGGTTGAGTTTTCCTGGAAAACAAAAAAAAACAAAACAAAAGCACTGATATACCCGAATTAAAGGAAGCAAACTGGAATGGAAGAAAGAGAAGGGAAATATCTGACATTTATACTTCCAAAATTCTTCTCAAATACGAAAGAATTTCATATGAGTTTGAAAGAGACTTTTTAAAAAATTAATAACTGAACTTGATTTCTATTTCCAGCAGGCTCAAGGAATTCTTCCACATGGAAGTATGATCAAATATCGCCAGTACGCAATTTCGTTTTAAAAACTTCAAGTGAAAAACCACAAGCCCCTAGAAAAAAGACTGTATTTTAACAGAATCACACTTGGGGAAATTCATTCATGAAATTTTCATTAATTCTTGTAGAAATTATTTTCAAGGGATGTTGACTGGTGACATTCTCCCTTCCTAATTACAGCTGTCACACCATTAACACAGAACTGATCTTCTAACTACCAAGTTGTAACTGATTGGCACTAACTAGTATTTTACCACACATATCAGATAATGAGTGGGTAGCCTGCATAAATTGATGATTCCCAAATGACGTTTATATACAAACTACGCTCTCACCAGCGATCAGATGTGTTTTTCCGTTTTTTTTTCCTCTCTGGACAAGTAAACCTCCAGAACTGCTTTCGGAAGAATCAATAATTCACTTTCAGCTTTGCCTGAGTTAACTGTCATTGCTCCATTCTGCTGCTAATTAAAGGAGACGCTGAACCGCGCTCCATGGAAGCCGCCATCTTGCTTTGCCTCACCTGCGCCTGCCCCACCTGTCTCGCCAAGCAGCCCCTATTGAACTCACGAAGGTCTTGACATCAATTCCTTCCTCTGCTGTGTTTGGTTCAGCCTCAGTTTTGTGACTGGATTCAAAGCAAAAGTACAAATGGCTTTTGAATGGGTATAATTATCATTTCAACTTTAATTTGAATTTTTTCAATTCAATTCACATAAAGGAGAAGGTGAAATTTCACACTTTTGAAAGCAAAATCTATTCCATTAAGGTTTGTAAAAAATGGAAATTCACTTTCATATATAAAAGTAAGAAGGAATTTCATTTGTATTTTCTGTCCAACACTCGAATATGGCAATGCAAACTGCAGGTCATGAACTTCCCTTTAATCTGGGCTTGTGTTAAAAAAAAAAAAAAGTAGGAAGCCGATGAAGAAAGGCAGGTGACACGGATGCTCCATTTCCACTCTTTTGGACACTCCCCAGCACAGGGCATGAGGCTGTGCAGTGTGGGTAAGCGTAGTTGAAAGATTTATTAAATGTGTGAGGTTGGTATAGGAAACCTTAGAGACTTGTTTTTAAAATTTTTAATTTAATGTCTTCTTAATTTATAATCGGGAGCTTTTAACTGATATCTAACTTGGTTTATGGCATATTTAAAAGATTATGAGTATCTTTAGTTGTAGACATGACAAGTAAAGACCTTCTGAATTCAGCAAAGTATGAAAGCAATAGGGCAATAAATTACTACTAAGTGGATGGATTAAAAAAACACACTAAACACCGCATCACAGAATCCCACTGTGATCATTTCTTCTTCTTTTCTTTCTTTTTCTTTCTTTCTTTCTTTTTGAATAATATATGTACAATCATTCTCCCCAGGACTATCACAGCTTGAATTGAAATAATTGCTCTAATTTGTATGGCAAAAAAAAGCACCCTCATTTGTGCTGATAAAATGCAACTTGTGGCAGCTCCAATCCTGTGGTTTTAATGTGATTCAAAAGCTGTCTGCAATAAAGCAATGTATTAGAGACACTAAAAGCTGATACTGTTTTGTTTTGGTTAGGTCGTGGAGCAATTCAGCCAAGGCGGTAAAATGTGCTCTCGATTTTCTGATAAGTAATTTTCCGTTCACCTAAATTTATTTCTAGAGCCAGAAACTTTATCCTGCGAAGACTCATCAGTGACTAGAACTTCTGCGACTGCGTGTGGCACGTCACCGCGGTTCACACGGCCCTCCTGCTGATGGCAATGCACAGTGGTCGGAAGGTGAAAAATGAGAGATGGTTCCTGCGACTAAAGTAAAATATGCCCAAGTGGTCTCATGCGCTTTAAGACGGTTTCGAAGGATGCTCAAAGAACGGAAGCCAGGGAAGAGGGGAGGAGGCTAGCTTACCTGGCACTGACATGCACGTAAGACCCCGAAACAGCAGCTTCAGCCGGGGCAGGATGTGTGGTCCCCGGGGCCTCAGATGTGCATAAGCCCTTTCATCCTCCCAGAAGCCCTGTTGGTCCAGGAGGACATTTAAGATTTTCAGGACTTTGCAAAGTCAGATGGTTCTAGTCATCTTCAAACTAAATTCTGTCCTGACGGCCGCATGTAAATGCTGCTGCGTCCAGGCCTCCTGCCACCGCCTGCCCCGGCGCCTCACTGCGTGTCCCCACGCCTCCCGTGCCTCAGGACCTGGTAGAAATTCATCACCTTCTGCACGTTGTTGAGACTCCTTCCTAACCACTGGGCCGTAGCTCCACAGGGCAGGGACTTTTGTCTTTTTGATCCCCTGTGCCCAGGTTGGCGTTTGGTAAACAGTGGTCAAGTGGGCCGGCGGTTCGTGTGGCCACAGACCAGTAAAGGCCAGGGCTTAACGTGGACTTGGTATGCAAGTGACAAATCCTGAGAGCTGGTGGGTGAAGCCCCAGAGCAGTGGGTGGGGGTGGAAAATGAACCCTCGTGATGGACCAGCTCCTGTCGTCCGCCCCAGGGGCAGGGGTGATCGGAGAGGCCTCGGAGCAGACGTCACCGTGTATCGGTGGAGACCGTGGGTGGTGGAGATCGGGCTCGGCCCTGTGGCTCACTCGGGCTGTGACTCCAGCCTGTCCCAGGTGACAGCCGCTGTCGTCCCAAGTGCTGTCCACAGTAAACACCCAAACTGACTTGTAATACGTGGTCTCCTGTTAACTAGGGTTGGGAATTCTCAAGTATTTAAAAATAGCTTTTTGTTTTTTTTTTGATTAAATAATCTATTTTTAAAAAAACTAGCGAAAGAAGAAATCCTCATCGTCAGCATCGTTAAACTCTTAGCTTTACTTCAGACTTTTTAGAGAAAACACGATTCATGTTTTGTTGACATACATAACATAGCCAAGACTGTACTACCTTAGACAATTTCACAGTTTGGTTTTTAAATTAATTTTATAACATACATATACTTCAATATGAGAAAAAATGAACGGTTTTGATGACTATATTACTGTAAATGATGAATTCAGAATATCTGAGCTATTCCACTCCCTTGGGGATTATTATTAAAATTTTACTACCATAATCTTTGGCTATTGGTTTCTTTAGGGTAGTTTCCTCAGAGCAATTCTGTAGTAAGTTCTAATACACTTTTGACACTTGCGACTCACTGTTTAAGTTGTACTTATCATGTTCAAATATAGACAATTTTCCTTATCATTCAGATCAGAATATTCTCTCATTTCCCATTTGATTTCTTATTTTATTCATGGGTTCTTGGAAGTACACTTCTCTATTCCCAAATGTGGAAGGATTTTTAGTTAACTTTTAGATACTGACTCTTAATTGTGCTATAGTCAGAGAAGAACATACTTTGCATGTTTTAAATTCCTTGAAGTTGGTGGGAACTGCTTCATGGCTCAGCATGTGGTGAATTTTTAAATGTTTTGTACATATTTGAATTAATACATATAAAACAATGTAGTTTCTATATATAACAGTTAGGTTGAGCCTGTTAGTCATATTTTTCAAATACTTTATTTTCTTTTTGTTAATTTTTGCTTATCCAAATGATTGCAGAAAGACATATATTGATATACCCAATGATAAAATACAGGTGTGCCCTTTTAGCCCCTAATTCTATCGGGTTTGGATTTTCTATTTTAACGCTAAATTATTAGGTGCATAGAAATTTAGAACTGCTTTATCTCATGACAGGGCTGGGGCTAGGATGAGTCAGTTGTAGTGCTTAGGGTACAAAATTCAAGGAGGTCCTCACACTCAAGAGTCATCAAAGTGCAGGGTGACGTTTGAGAGCAAGGGCCTCCTGTCTCACCTGCCTCACCCTAGGCTCCTCTTGTCTTATGGTAAACTGAAATGTTACCATAATTCCTCGTTCCCCGGTCTATCGAGTGCTTTTTTTCCTTCTTAAAGTGCTTTTGATGTGCCTTCTTTTGTCCTTGTAATTTCTCCATTCTTTTATTTTAGGTGTGTTTATGCAACACAAAGCTTTATTTTCAGTCTGACAATCTTGGGCTTTTAGCTGGAATGTAGCAGTCATTTCCAGCCGATATTTTACTCATTTGGGTTTCAATTTACCACCTTATTATTGGTTTGCTATTTACATCACCTGTTCTGTGTCCTCATTTCTTTCCTTTCTTATCTTTCAGTATTTTTCTATCATCCCGTTTCCTCCCTTGGCGAGCTTAGCGGTTATGCTGTTGGTCTTAGCCGTTCCTTCGACGTAACTCGTTTTTTCTTCATCTGCTTTCGCTTTTCCTTTTGGCTTTGTTTGTCAGCACTAGTTGTGCTTTTTCTTTTTATTCATCTTGCGTGTGTTTTATTGGGCTTGTTAACTCCATGCTCTGATTTCCTTTGCTGTCTTTTCAAATATTGCTTCTGCTGCCATCTGTCCCCTCTGACTCCAAGACTTCAATTTATATGTATGAGATCTTTTCTGTATTTTTCATCATTTGTTTCTCCGCGCTGCATTCTGGAACTCAGACGAAGAGGAATTTTCCGGGTGCATGAACCACACTTTGAAAACTGCTTGGCGGTGATGCTACCCCCTTCAGAATCCCAAGCGCCTTTCCCTTCTGAATGAACGAGGCCTCTGGTTGTGTCTCCTCTTAGTCCGTGTGTCTTTAGAACACACTGCTCAAATTCTCAGTTTCTGTGTAGCCTCCTCTGTGATGAACAGACGCTCCTGGGAAAACTCCGTAAAAAGATTTCGCTGTCATCTTTAAAGTAAGAGCAATCTGAAAGCTAAAATGTGATTATTTAAATTTTTTTTTAGGCATTTAAAATATGCACAGCTTTAAATAGTTAGGGCATGCTCATTCTGGACGTTTTTGAAATGTAGGTGCACATTATTTCCATGGTTAAATTCATCAGTAATTGAAAGCCGCGATTTAAATTTTTCTATTGGGCAGTTCCAGGGAGCTGCCAAAAATACAGAACGCACAAGCAAAACACTCTCGAATATTAACATTTTTAAAGATGGCACAGGGTTTGAGAGATGCCTTGCTTTTCTCTCTGAATAAAACGTCCAAGTATTTTCCCAGTTCGTCATGACGGTGGATTTGCAGAGAACTCAGAAGTTGTTGCTCAGGTGCTTTACACCTGCTCCTAGCTAAGGAAGCCGTTCCGTTCTCGTCACAGAGGCCGCTCGGGTTGCGGTGAATGCTCTGAATCTCTTCCTTAAAAAAACAATCAAACAACAACAACAAGGGGGGGAACAACAACAACAACAAAAGAGAGATGCATGCAACCCAAAATCAGTATAGTTTTAAGGATTCAGAGGATAAGGCCTGTTCATAGATCTTGGGTTAAAAATTCCTGACTTGGTTCGAACCGTCTGGGGAAAATTCCATTTTCATCTCAATGCTTCAAATATGTTCATTTCTCTCATTGGGAGAATGCAGCTGTGAATGTGTGCACACACTCCCACGTGTGTACAGAGAAGCGTGGCTTGAATTTCTTTCACCTTGCTGCTGTAAATGCAGCCCAGAGGTTGGAAACCAGTTGAGAAATTCACTCTCACAAACAAACAAAAGAACATTTTATGGACAAATAAAGCCCGAGAGTATCTATTTTCACTTACAATTACAATTGGTAATAAGTATCCTTAAAATTACATTCAGAAATATTCAAGTGACATGATATTATTTATGAAAGGAGACTTTTAAGGGTTTTATTTTACTTTTGTATGATCTTACATCACCACTACTTTGTACCACTTTTTATGATTAGTGTCTATATTTATAGAACACGGGAAAGATTAAGTTTAAAAAAATGATGGTAAGCATTTTTTTTATTTTGTTACTTCGAACATTTGAAAAGCTTTTCCTGCTGAGAAAACTTATAGTGAAAAATTTTACAAACATAACAAAAAGATATATTTTTAAAATTAGTTTCTATCATGGCGCCTAAAACATCAGGAAAGTGATACCCTAATATAATTTAAATTATATTAATTTTGCTATTTTTAGTTTTTCTTTCAAGATTGAATGACTTTAATTCTTAGGTGATAAAAATTGTTAGCCTAATTATGAACTAGTTGAAATTCAGCAAAGCCTTATTAATTTAGAGTCTGTTAACACAGTGTTTGAGTTAATTTGAACAGCAAGACCGCTCTTTACACAGTTTATGAATAAACAATACTCGTGAGGAAGTTAAGTATAAACCAGGTTTTATAGGGACTATTTTCTCCTTCCGAAGGCAGACACTTCAGTTGCATTAACACACTCATTCGGATGAATAGGTGCACGATCTCTTTATAGGAAGAGTAAATTCTAGAATACTACAAACGAGAGATTTTCTGTTACTCACACGATGGCATTGTGAGCTATGCCACTAAGGCACGACAGAGCAGAAGATCTAATGGGTCTCCAGTAATGTACTGATAAAAATCTTCCCAAATTAACTCGGCAGATCGATGCTGTTAATGCAACTGAAATGGGTCAGGGAGTCTGACATTAGACTCGACGCCAAATACAACATGTGATCAAGACTATCACATAACATGTAAAAATAAATGCCATTTATTCACAAGGAACATAAATGTACACTTATGTGTCCACATGTGGAAGCCAAAATCAATCAAGATCATTAGCTAAGCTAATTAGATAAAAAATAGTCTCAGCTATATTTACTTACCTGAATGGGAAAACTAGGCTGAACTAACACTGAATTGAACGTGGAGGCTTTGCAGGGCCCTGTGGGGTTCCCTTTTATGCTATTATTAAGGATTTTTAAATCTCATCAATTTCATATCAGCTGTATTATCAGCTGATTATATAAAAATACATGTTCCATTTAAAGTTCCAGGCTATGGGAAAAAAAACACTTGAAAAAATTTAAACAAATTAAGAATAATATAAAAGGGATAACTATTTACAAAGTAATATTGACCACAAAGAAAATCTTAAAAGAATATAAGCAAAAAAGTATTAAGACTAACAATATTTTAGCAATTTCGGTGAATAAAAGGTCAACGTAAAAAAAATTAATGTTTTCTATTGACATATGTCATTACCAATAAGTAGTAGATTAAAATGCTCAACAATAAAATAAACTTATATGGTAACTAGGAATAAGAAAGTTGGCAAAAAATGTATTCACATATATGAAGGACACGTAAGAAAACCTAAAAAGAGGTACATGGGGCATTTTCCCATGCAAGAAAACTAAAAGTCAATTTTATCCAAATAAATCTTTAAATTGAATGCTAGTTTAGTGTGAAATTTAATCGTATATTATTTATTGTGTATACTTGCACACTTACATTGTTTTTATTCATTAGTTCATCCAAAAAATATGTATTGAGCACATTTCATGTGCCAATCACCTTTCTGAGAGCAGAGGACACTGTGCTTAAGTCAGGCAAATGTTCTCACTTTCGTACGTGTGAAGACAGAGAAGACAACAAAACACCAACAGTGAAAAAATAAACTAGAAAACCCGCAAGAAATGATCAGATGTGGTAAGTGCTATGCCAAGGACTCTCATCCTATGATATACTAGAAACTGCGGTTGCTTTCAGTCGTGGGGTGGGGGGAGGGTCAGAGGGGTCTGCAGACGTACATCTCTTAGGTGAGATGTTCCAGAATTTGTCGCTGAGACCCCAACTCAGG
The DNA here is from genome assembly GCA_000465285.1 of Eidolon helvum. Lineage (NCBI taxonomy): Eukaryota > Metazoa > Chordata > Mammalia > Chiroptera > Pteropodidae > Eidolon > Eidolon helvum. The sequence goes on along the minus strand of KE754992.1, from coordinate 13,194 downwards.
TGCATATTTCTCATGGAGTCATAGGGGACCATTTTGGTGATGTATTTTGAGGGTCAACAGAAATGGACAAGAGAAGAAGAGAAAAATCAAGGAAAACTTACAGGGTTTTATCTCGTGACAATGGGTGGCTAGTGCTTATCTAGACAGAATATCCCATTTAATAGAAAATCATCCACTCAAATCCCACTGCAGGCACAGCCTCCCATTGCTCCTCTCCCCTCTGCAAAGACCTTCTGGAAGGAGCTTCTACTTGCTTCCAGTATGTTCTTCTCTCTCTCTCTCTTTGGAACCAGGCTATGTCCCCCGAGGCACTGTTCTGGCTAAGGTGGGGAGACCTGTCCCCTCACCTCCAATGCCGAATCCAAAGGTCAAGTCTCACTTGTCACAAATAAATTGTTTTTACTGTGAATTTATCCCTGTGATTATAAAACATAGAAGAACGTTGTCACATTTAATTGGTGTAGTCGTGCAATTTGATACACGATTATACCCACTTTTATACTGCTGCTGTGGTTTTTTTCTGAATAATGTATCCTATTACTTAGTTTAAATATTAACATTAGAAAGCACTTGTGTTTATTCAGATGTGAAAAGTGGCAGTTTTATCTTGTTTCTGCATTTTTCTTATTAATTATAAGACAATTCAAATTAAGTATTGTGCTTGTCTAGTAGATTTTTAAAATTGAAATTTTATTTTATGTCATCTTTTCAATAAGTCATGTGAGATATTATGCTTATAATAATTTAAATGTGAATAGCCATTAAATTTAGTGATTATTTTTTCACAACTTCTACTCTTACTCAGATTGACTAGAATGAGCTCCCCGACACCATGATTCAGTTTAGAATAGTTCTATAAAATTTCCAGAAGCATTATTTAATGTGTGTAAGATTTGCTCATAATTAAAACGTAGATAATTAGAGAAAATAGAGACATGACAAAGAATTAAGGATTCCATTAGCACTTCTGACACCTTATAAATAATCAACTAAAGGAAATACTGAAAAATACCAATGTTAGTAGAGTATTGATCTTCCCGGTATACTTTCAGCCTCTCTAGAAATAGTTTTCTTACACATACAAATTAAGTGGACTGGAAGGGAAAAGCAATCCTTGGTTGACTAAATGGTATTGGTAAGAGTCTTATAATTGTTTTCCTCCTAAACTTCAACAGACACCAGAAGAATTCATTTATGATGACCAAGACACCTGTAATAGCATCACAATTCATTAACTTAAACAGTTAATTTCCACAAATTAAAAATTACTCAATTTTATGTCAATTGACAATTACCCTTTAATTTATAATACTCTTTTAAAATCAGTACATTTATTGGGATGTCTTGAAACCATTACTTTAATTATATTAAACCATTTAAGTCAGTTAACTTTGTTAGAGTAAAAATGTCTTTGTATAAAACACAAAGTTGTCAACCCCTAGAATTTTAATGTATTTCAGTAGGTATTTCATCCAAAAATATATGAAAGAATGAAGCAAAAAAATGAGAAATTACAGTAACGATTTTCAACATTTTAAAGTGCTACACAAAATGGGTAATTAGCAATTCTAATAAATCACAATTTGTCTTCATTAAGACTTGAAGAGGAAAAACAAAGAATTGCAACTTATACATTCTCTTCCTCCAGCTCTCTAACTCTGTGTCTTTCCTCCCTTGGGGAAGAAAGAATGGGGAAACAGGAGAGTGAAGATACATAAGTTAAATTTAAGGAAATTAGGGGGAAAAAAGAGAGTAGAGACAAGGAGGAAAGAACTCTATGACTGATTTCTATCCAATCAGAAGGAAAAGGATAAGTACACACACACACACACACGGGGGCACACATACACACACACAGAAAAAGATAGAATACTCTGCTATAGTTCTGTATTCCTCTTCAACCTCCCAACTATTGAAACACGTCTACACACACGCCAGTAGTACATATATGCGTGTACATATACTCTTTAAGACTCAAGTCCTCTTTTGCATGATTTTACATATGTAATAGAATTCATGTGAAAATTCACACCTAAGTAACATGTCATCTTCTATCTTATTGGGGATTACGTTTTGCCAAGACCAAAATAAACAAACTGAACACATCATATTTTCTTCAATTGCAAATGAGCTATAGAAAATGGTAACCTTGATTAGAGACAGAAATGATTGTCTATTACTTTGATAAGATTAGCATTGAAACTAAGAGTCGTTATAGATTTATTTGTGATATTTATTCTCAAAAACTGGAGGACTTTTAAAGAAGTGTTGCTGTATATTTATCTCTTGAAAAACACCTAAGTGGTTTTCCAACTGGTGTGTTTAATAGAAAAGTGATGAAATCAGTCATGTTGGGCTTGAGTGCTTGCCGAGCTCCTGGTTTAGTAAGTTTTTACAAGGACTTGACCTTGGCATGCTTCAGCTTTCTCGTCTGTAGAAGTATTCTTTTTGTATGATTGCTGTGTTAAATTAGACAATGCCGAGTCGTTTGCACAATGTAAAAGATATAATTATTTTGAATAGCCCTTGCCATGTTTGCAATCACAATTCTCCAGGTGATACGTGTCAATAGTGTTCTCACGATTTCAGATAACAAAGAATCTGTGTCACCCCGTCACCGGGCTGGCGGCAAGCGTCTCTGGAACTGTTGTCTATGACTGTTGTCTCTTCAAGGTCAATGGAATTTCTGATGCATCTCACTGATGGCTGTTTTTCTGCATATTTTTTATTTGACTTCTTGGTCTCTGGGTGTAACCAGCCCCTACTGTCATTCCTGTAGAACTTTGGTCCACTGTGGTGTTGAGGCCACGGCCACCTTCTTCTGACGCATCCATACGAGGCTGCATGACTGTCGCCTTCTCAGCCGGGGCATGATGTGGTGACCGTTTCCTCTGACTGTCTCCTCTTCCTGTCAGAACCCCCAGACGACCGCCATTTGGCAGAACAGCATCCACGTGTCTTAATATCCGCCCTTCTCACCGACCTCGCCCGGGCGGAGAGAGTCCGTTCATTCTTCCTGCCCATCCGCCTCTGGGACCTCAGAGTTCCCCATTTAGCTCCCTATTTTTTGGTTCTTCCTATCAGACCTCGGCATCTCATAAGCCAATATTCTTTCAAACCATATTTTGGCAAACCCTGTGTCCTAAAGTTCAGCTGGATGTGTTAATCTAAGTCATATATTTGAAATTTCTATTTCATTGTATTTTGCAGTGAAGTGGCTGTTAGAACCGTACATCGCTGTTGTAAGTGTATTTCGTATGGCCCAGTCTTGCCTAGCTTGACTTGGTCCGAGTGAAAAAAGCTCCAATCAGTGAGACACAGCTTTCCGGTACAATATCTGACCTTTAATACCATATTTGGTCCAGGACAATTTAATTCGGGGCCTTACAAATAAATGGCAGTGCTGCTTCTGGGTTCTTGTGAAATATGATTCATTTTATCCTGATTTTATTTATTTACAATAGTATGCAAAGCATATATGCAATCTTGATTATCACTGATATGCCTGCACTGTTACTAAAAGGCTGAAGACCTCCATCTCTATCAAGAAAGTATGCATTACCATGAGGTAACTGTAGCATTCTCACTGGTGGTGGATATCATCTAACCGGCAAGTGGCAAATGCAAAGTGACAAAAGCAATTGATTTTCTGGAAGGTGAGTTTCCAACCGAAGACATAGTATATTGACTGGATATTTCTAAGTGCTTATTCAACCAGTTGTTGAATAGTTACTGGACATTTTCTGGCTTCTCCTGGATTCTTTGCATTGTTTAGACG
>KE754991.1:47562-58624 GCA_000465285.1 Eidolon helvum | reverse complement strand
TGCTGCAGCTGCAGCTGCAGCTGCGCCGGCGACTGCGGCGCGTGGTGCGCGGGCTGCGCCGGCAGCAGCTCCGGGGGCTGCTTCTTGTTTAATTCTTGGGCATCTAAGTGGGTGTCTTTGCCGCTCGCTGCCGCTAAGCTCACGGAGTCTAGCACCCCCGGCCCGGGGCTGCTGACGTTCGCTGCGATGCCCGGGCCGCCCGCCGCCGGCCCGCCCGGCTCCAGCTTGGCGGCCCTGGCCTTGGTCTGGTGTAGCACAGACCTCATGTGGATCTCCAAGGTCGAGCTCTGGCTGTAGGCGACGTTGCAGGTGCCGCACTTGTAGGGTTTGTTGTCTGCGCTGCCGTTGCCGTCTGGAGGTACCGGACTGGAGGCTTCCTGCAAAACCTTTTTCAACTTATGCAGATGAGAAACTGAGTTGTAATGGACCAGGAGGATGTTCTTTTGGGTGAAAGATTCTTTACACACTGTGCATTTATACGGGCGAGACGGATCCAGGAATTTCTCCATCGTGAAATTTGGCCCTTTTCGGAAAGGTAAGGCCCGCTTTGGTTCAGAGCCCATGTCGTCGGGGATCGAGCTGCTGTCACTTCCTATAGGACTGGCCTTGCCCTCGTGGTCCACCTCGTACTCGCGCTCCATGTCCTGCTCCAGGGCGTGCTCGTCCGGGGCCACCGTGTCGCCCTCCGCCCAGAGCTCGCCGTTCACGGGCAAGGAGGCGTACAGCTGCTGAAGTTCGGCCTCGCTCAGCTCGGGGTGGCCCGCCTCCAAGTGTTTTTTTAAAGCCTGGAATGTACGGAAACTTCGCTGACAGAGGTTGCACATCGTCGCCGCCCGAATCGCGTGATACTGGGAATGGATCTGAAGCTTCTGCATCGTCTTAAAAGCCAAGCTGCAGTGGTTACAGCGGAACTTGTACACGTGCCGCTCCGACACGGACAGGGGCTGCCTCTTCTGCTGCTCGCTCAGCGGCTCCTGCAAGGCCTCGGGGGTTTTCGCATCCTTGCTGCTGGTTTTGTGCCACTCGGACACTTCCGTGGGCTCCTTAGCTGGTTTCTGCTCCTCGCTCTTGATTTCCACGCCAGCCTTGGCATCGTCGAGACCGGCCATGCTTCTGTCGTCCACTGGACTGTCACCTGGGCGGGAGAAAGCACAAACGGACCGCTTACAGGAAGAAGGCCGACTGCCTGCATGCCAAGAAATACTGTCAAAAGGAGCCTCTACGAGTTTCTGCGTAATTAGTTCTTTGAAGAAATAGCTCTTGAGCAACCACTAGGCGGTGAGCGCCAGACTGGGCGCCGGGACTGCAAAGGTGAAGAAGAAATCACCCCCGACCTCAAAGGATTTCAGGATAGGCAAGAAGTCAAAGGTCATTATAGCGTACCACCCCAGCGTGACACCAAGGGCCACACCTCCGTTTCCAGGAATTGGAACATACAGAATATTCTTGGTCATCAACACTTGGGTCCCCCAAGAGCAGTGACAGATAGCCAGGTATTAAATATGCATTGAAACATATGGCTCTTGGAATATTTTTTTCCTCTGTTCTGTGCTTTTTTTTTTTTTTCTTTTTCAATCTTCGATTGCAACGATCTTGGAGCACCACCGTAAATGCAAGCCCCCTGAAGTGCATTTTCTACAGCTCCTGGTCACAGGCTGCCATACCTGAATACTTCCCAGACCCCTCAGCTGTGATGGCTGCAGGTGCGTCTCGCTCTGATTTCTCAGAGGCGGCTGCTGGTAGTAGCAAACTGTTTGGCATCATCACATCGGGGACAGGCACCTGTGGAAACCAAAGGGGTCCATGTCAAGTGTGCCCCAGAAGTCACAGACTCCATCACATCTGCCATCTGGCGGTAGCGTAGCCCACTTCGATTTTTTCCAACCAAAGCAGGGACATTTTGTGGCTCTGACAGGTCACTGCTGTCCTTTCAAATTTCAGATCAATGCTGTCCCAACGCTGTAATCTTTTCTTAAAATATGGCTTCTGTGGGACTTTTTTTTATACTGATACTTAAGAAAATTTGAAACTCGATGTGCTCACATGACTTACTTGATTAACATTATAGATATAAAAATAAGACCTCAGAATATACGTTATTGACTAAGATATGCCTGCATCATACTGGTTTTCTTTTCCTGACGTCAAAGAGACAACAAGTGGGCCTTGCTGTGATAATTGTGATTTCTATAACATAGTAAGATAGCTTTAAGTAGCAAAGAAGAAATGAATTTTTCTTTTTTTTTTTTCTTCTTCTTATTTATGCCTACAGCACCTGGTTTTCCTAGGTGGTCTCTCATCCAAGTACTAACCAGGCCCGACCCTGCTTAGTTTCTGAGATCAGACATCGGGCTTGTTCGGGGTGGCATGGCCGTAGACCATGGACCATGGCTCCACTGGGGCGCGAACCCCCCCCCCCCTGCGTGTAAAGCAGACGTGCTGACTGCTACACTAGGGAACCACGTCCCAAATGAATTTCTATTGACTAACAATTACAGATTTTGTGTTGCTATCTTTCCAGAGATTATGTCACACACACACATCAACATTTGGCGTCCTTACTGTCATGAGCAGCTTCTCCACACAATCCGGAGACACACTGTGCAAATGCGTCAGATGCAGCTGCAGGTGCATCTTGTTGCTGAGGACATCCTGGCAGAGGGGACAGCAGATGACGGGCTGCACCGAGTGCTGTGACAGGACGTGCATCTGGATTCGACTTTGGTCCCTACTATTGTAGTTACAATAAGGACACTGATAGAACTGGAAAATATTGAATAAACATGACCGCTATTAGTTAATGAATTCTGATGACTGCAGAGCATTTGAAGTAATCCCGAGGGTTAATTACATTGCCGATCGCCATGTCTACATACATGTCAACAGCATGGGATCGCTCGCGACTCTAAAACTACCAGGAGCAATAATCGAAAATAAATAAAAAATAAGTAAATAAAACAGGTTTATAGCGCGAAGGGCAAAAAGCACATTTACCTGTTCATGACAGAATTTATTGTCCTCTGTAGGTTTTGATCTTTTTGTTGCCACATCTTCTTCTTTTGCCAGCAGGAGTGGCTGGGTCCCCCCTGCCACACTGACTTTTAGCTCCTTTTCTGGCGTGATTATTCCTGATTCCCAAAAAAGAGTAGAATACCTCAATTTCAAAAGACTAACAATGTCAAAACCTGAAAAAATTATGTGTTTTTTCAAATAGCACTGACTCTAAATCCACCAAATCACAAAAAGAACAGGACAAGCACTTTTAAAAGATGCTACTCTCAAAAGCCAAAAGCGCGCTTCTGTGTGTCCACCGACTAAGTGGACTTTATAAATATATTTTAAAATGTGCTCCTATCTCATGTTTAGATAACCCCGGGTGACCTTGAAAGATTCATCAATAACACGTGTTCTCTGGTGTCTCTGAATGCCTTTGTCACATTAAAGCAAATCTACTCCCATTTACAAACGCTAACTTAGAAAATAATTATTTTTACTGATGTTTAATCACCTCTCTCTCTCATCTAAAATTCTCAGACACTGAAGATATTTCGAAATTCTGAGATCTAACTAGTTACAATTCAGAAACGAAAATAATATTTTTATACGATGAATGTAGAATTTCAAAATCGACTACGCTGCCTATCTTCTGCTGTTTTTGTGATTTCCTCTTCGCTTTAGATGTTTCAGCAGTTGGCTGTACATATAATGTTATAGTCCAAATCTCAAGAAGACAATTGTTTTATGAGGTTAATCCAAATATTCAGTGTTAAAGAGGGTTTAAAATTTGGCCAGACGAGCAATGTAATGCATAGGAGCCTCACATCAAAAAAAAAAAAAAAAAAAAAAGAGTGCGATTCTAATTTCCCAATCTAACAGAAAATTCTTTCCAGCATCAATTTTCCCGATAATCTCCTCTGTGAGGCTGGATATTCCAGCGACATTGGGTAGGCATGTCACACACATCTCATGACAAACACAAAACCTCATTTACCAGCCATTCCAATCTCATCATGGCACGGCATCATCTGACCTTTTTTTCTGCTGTTTATTATGAGTATTTCTAATTTTAACTTTCAATTTTCACCATCTTCCAGTCAATTTGCAACTAAATTATTTCCAGGGTGCAGACACTATCAGTGGACAACTGGGTGCAAACACATCTTGAAATGCAATGAAGCTAAACCATTGATTGCTATCGGACCCCGCGTAAATATAGAGTCTAGGCATAATCTGATTGTATGCCGTGCATGAAGATTTATCTTGATTTTTTTTTTTTCCAATCCACATACGGTTCATATAAATGAACAAATTGCGCCTTATTGCAAAAGAACCCAGTTTTAAATTAAAAATAAGGTCAAGGATGTTATGGAAACAAAGTAAAAATGAACCAAAAAAATATATATATCTTTTCTATCCTGGATGGAGATGCATGTTTAAAATCTAGAAACGATTTCAGGAATTTCCAGTTCTGAAAGAAATGTAAAAGTAAGAGTGACTCCAAGGACAGCAAAATTAAAATAGAATTTAAATGACATAATGATGATAATTTTATTCCCTTGGTGGGGGGGTAGGGGTTGTGGTAGGTAGAGGATTAGTGCTAAGTTTTCAATAGATTACAGTGACATTGATTTCTGGATTTGTAATCATGAAATTTTATTTAAACTGGTACGTTTTCTCTACATATACAGATGCCTTAAAGAAATTTAGATTCCTTCTAGATATCTGAAAAAAATAGTTTATCATATTTGTATTTGAATGAACTTAAATTTGAGATAGACTAAAGAATTTCATTACGTTGATCAAACATTATTACGTATTTGATACCCAAATATATGTCAGAAATGGGTGTTTATTTCGTAATTAATTCTGGCATCGAAAAATAGGTTTTTCTTTCTCAATGCAGAATATACTTTGTGTTATTGATTTTTAAAGTGTTAAAAATAAACATTCAAGAAAATAATACGATATATAGTATTTGCAAATAAAATCTACACCTTAAGGTTCAGATCAACTTGTATAAAATGATTGTCATTTACATCTGCAAGTGTCAATCAGTTGCTTTCTCCTGTGAGACTGGAAGATTTCTTTTAAAGTTCCCAGTTAACAAGTAAGAATATGTTCCTTTAAGAAAATAATACTGTCATTGTCCTTTATCATTCTTTTTTGTACACGGTAGAATCAGACATGACCCAATGAGAAGTTGGTCCAGTTCCCTATGCTGTCAAAGACTGTTACATACAAGTTCAAAGAGAATTTCCATGATTCTTGTTGCTTGCAGGCCCTATGTAACTTCAGAAATAGAATAAACTTTCCAGAAACTTCTAAATCTATTAAATGTTTAGCTATGGCCTTATTTTCATAAGCATTTATATTCTAATATTGGTATTATAAAGGATCAAGAAAAACGTATTAATTTCAAACTGAAACGTTTTACTAAAGCTAAACTATACATCGGTGTACATATTTGGTATAATTAATCCATGTTATTTTTATGCGTATTAACATTCATCAACATCGCAGTTTATTTAGTTGCTTTTGAATTTAGTGACGTTTGTGCTACAACGAAAAATAAGAGTTAAGTTTTAGGGTTATTTCATAGACCTCGAGGTAACTGTTGGCTATAGTATCCCACCTAATATATGCATCAACTTCAATATTTTTTGGTTATTAGTTAATTAAACTGTGATCTTAAGGCAAGCTAGAAGCTGCATAAAGACCATTTTATTTTGAATTAAAAAGAAGTTATAAATAAAGGCTAGATCCCCTAGCGATAGCTAGGTACCCCAGAAATGCATGCCACTGACAAGAAGAGCAGAGACTGAGGAAATGTAGTGACATATGACAAAAACAGACTCTTGAGGATAAGGCAGGTCATCAGGATTATTTACAGAAATGATGGAAGTTATGTTTTACGCACGTGCGCCTTTTCTACTTTTCAAAGGGGTGATAACTCAGGTGCTATGGCCTTCCTGGCAAATTACCAGGTCTTGATTCTGGGTTCTTTTTCTGCACTGCTTATCCTAGAAATATCTTAAATAATGGCCAATCAATTATAGGAAGGTTTTGATTAAGTTTTGTGATTACTCATAGTTTATGTCTGTAACTTTATTTAAAATAAGCCCTGTTTGATACCCTAGACAAAATTTTGAAATGAGATCATAAATCATTTTGTGTTATTGAGGACATCACAATATTCTCTAAAAACAATGTCATTTTAATGCATTAAACTAAAAAATGAAGTCTAATTATAAATAAGCACTGCCAAATAGATGAGCCAACGATTATCTGTCAGTTATGAGATTATTTAACTTGCATGAGACTCCTAATATAAAAATGACATAATTCATTTTAATTCAGATGCCGCCTACTTAATAATTTTCAATCCCTAAAATACAGAAGGCTGTAAAATGGTTTATACCCATACCAAGCGAGGAAAGCCAATAACACATATGTACTCAAAGCAAATCTCGAAAAAACAATAAAATAAAATAGTAAGTTATTATTTATGAATCAATGTATCTGATAATGTTTGAATACTATAAAACTTGAATAGAACAGAAGATATTATTCAACTTCAAATAATTCTAAATTATAATTACCGGTACAGTATTCTTTCTAATGAGAGTAGAATGAAAGGATAATTTTAATTGCAATAATGAAGGTTAATTTCCATCTTTCCTCATGTTTACTCCCTTATTAAGAAGTGGTCCCCTTAGCAATGGCAGAGATATATTACATTTTCAATGCAAATGTATTAATCTGGATAAACTCTATATTAATTCTTGTACTGCACAGAGCTATAATTTGGATTATAATTAATCTAAAGTGGCACTAGATTTAAATGACAATATAAATGAGGCATTAGGAGGCTTTTCTATTATGAATGAATATTCAACAAATACAATTCGCATGCTGCCAAGTTTCATTTTGAAACTAGAGATTAATTTCAGCAACACTGCACAACAGCTCACACAAACACAGGCTTCTTAACACGTGTTAATTCCTTCCTGTCTAAAAAATTCTGCGTTAAAGTGGGGTCGCACCGTTTTCCCATCTAACACATTCAGATGGTGATTAATTTATAAGTTTGCTCAAATTTTTCGACGTTTGTAACTGACATAAAGACAACACAATATGTGCATAAGTGGCTAGTCAGTCATTAGAAATATTTACAAAGGGAAAAAAAATCCATGTAATAATTTTTTCACCTAATCAGATTCAATTTAGAAAGCAGCAAACTTTGTTATAAGTTCGTGTTAGCTGTCAATCACAAGAACTGTCTTGAAGTCTGGGAGGGTTCAAGGCTAAATATTTGCATCACAGTAATTGCTTGTAGTTGGTGCTTAAAGCTCATTTCTTTCCATGTAGTTATACCTAGGGAGGCATTTCTGCAGGAATAATTTTTTTTTAAACTACCATTCTGCAATGCTCTGTATCTTCTCCTATACTCACATCCTGTCTAGATGGTACAATCAGGAGCCCAAGAAAGGACGATAACTCATCAGGCTATCAGGGAGTGATGGAGCTCATTACTTATGCAGAGCAGTGAATGGTCCTGGTGGAGACAGAGGGCCCGGATCTGGGGTGTGTCCCAGGCAGGATTCCTCCCTCGATGTTAAGATGGAGCCATTTTCAAGAGATTCCCAGAATCCATCCGTTACAAGGTGTTCGATATTTAAAACCAAGCGTAACGTCACGCACCTGAGTATCACGTGAGCACTCAATGGCCATGACTGGGCTACCTGTGTGTTTCACACATTCTTTTAAGACTGGGTGGGATAAAGCCTGTAATCTCTTCTGGTACAACCTGGGAGAAAGAGGCCACTGACTGCAGTCAGAATCCTTGATGAGGTCCATCCTTAAGAGAGTGAATAAACTGAATACCTTGCTATTTCCAGTTCTTTCCAAATGAGGTTTAGATGGCACTGCCCTTGACCTTAACTGATCACTAGGTACTTCAAATTCCTTGTCGGTAACCTCAGGAGCCGGCTTCCTAATACACAGCTATGGCATCTTTTTTTCACATCGCTTTAGGCTCAATACCGACCTTAGATCCTCTTTGTTTAAGTCAAATTAGAATCACATGTTAGCCACTACATCCTGGACGTGAATTTAAGTGGTGCTTTCTCACTGGACTCCTGAGAGCAATTTAGCATTGAAGGATGTGGGGTGGGGAGCAGGGAGGCCCTTCAAATAATTTTTGAAGGGACTGCAAAACTAAGCTATGCAAAGACTGCATTACAAATGTGGGATAATTCAGGTTAAAATAAACTTGCATGTAAAAATGATACACACACACACACACACATATATATTTTGTGCAACCCAATGTCTTCCTAGTGAAAACCAGCTTCTTTATATGCGGCTGTCGCTGGAATTCAAGAGAAAGATAGATGACTACCTGCAACTAATGGGCTCGAACCCGTTTCAGCACTTCTTCTGCTTCAATGAGTCCAACATAATAAGAGTAGGTATAGCGTGCAGCTAAAGTCGCTGGCCAATGTAATATTCATTGAGACCACAGATTTCCATCTCATACATACAAAGCATGGATGAAGTCATATATTTGCCAAATCAAACACATAAAAAGCCTTAGGTATCCACACCAGATGCCGGCCTAGGGTTTGTTTGTGCACAAGTAAATGTCATGACGTGAAGATTTCTTTTCAAAGACAGTAGCTTTCATTACTGGGATTTGTCTATTCTAGAAGATCAAAATTACCCAGCACCTAATCCCTCTTCAATGATATTTCCTCTTTCTTAGGCTGAATCATCTGTAAACTTTTTCACTGGATTTTGTTTGAAATGCCTCAAATAGATGCCCTTAAAAAGGGCAAATTCCTGAGTGTAAGTTGTAAAAAAGCGAGGAAAAATAACATTTATTTTTAGGGTTCCGTGGTATTGGGGCGGGGTGCCTGTGATTGAATGAAAAAATCCAAGTGATATCTAATCCTGTGCTTATGAAAAATTAATATGCCATCAGAGGAATCACAAGTATAGCTAAGATTAATGAAAGGCGCTTAAAAAATTACAAGCACACAAACTGATTTGATTAAAAAATAATCTCGCTGGTCGTCCTGTAATATTCTTCAACTTATCCACATCTATTCTGTCAGATGGTTATGATTAAAAATAGGTCAATGGGAGGCTACTGATAGAAATCACATGCAAAATGCACATGCAATGAATAGCAGTGGGGATGTTAAGACAGTTTAAAATGAATAAAAGCTTTTAATAAGCTTGGGGGTGGGTGCGTGCAGGAAGGGCTGGTCGTAGGGAATGGAAGTCGGTTGGGGAAGAAAGGCGACAGGTTCTAGCATCTTACCAGAGTCTTTATCAGAGGTTTTGCCTTCGCTCGTGTCTCCCTCACCAGGGTCTTTCTCATCTTCCTCAGCCACTGACGTGGGTTTAATAGCTCCTTCTGCCTCCTCACTTTGTTCTTCTGTTAAGAAAGGCAGACCAGTCAGTAGGATCGAACCCCTTCCCTCCACCCCCAAAAAAGGTACACTCGAATCACTACATGACCCTTGAAAAACTCAGTGACTTAGAAATCATCTGCAGACGCTCATTCTCAAAAAAGAACAGAGATTTCTTCAAAAGTCTACATGAGAACCTGCTGCGTCGACCGGTGCAAATTTTTATCTAAAGCAACTCCTTTTCGATCCAATGAGAAAACGGGCCCGTACTAAATTAAAAGAAATGAAATCGTTTTACATACAGTCAGAGATTGAAAAAATAGGCCTAAGGCAGTTCTGTTATCTCAGGGGTCGACACTTCTGAGCCACACAGACTCGGACAGATGGCAAAATGAACCCAACTCGGAGATAAAAACTCTTCGTGAAATAAGGTGACGATGACGGGTTAAGTGTAAGACAGGTGTCACTCCTGCCTTTGGTCCCCAGACCCAGGGGAAATCTTTGGAATTTGTCTGTCACTCCTGCCTTTGGTCCCCAGACCCGGGGGAATTCTTAGGAATTTGTCAGAGTGAGATCTCAAAAGTTTGGTTACGTTGGGATTTGTTTTTTTTTTGGGGAGCTATACAGGGCATAGGACATGAGAAGGTCTATTTCTTCTGTGACAACCACATCACCCCACACCTCATTCACGGGTTCACACCAGCTAGATTACATGAAAATCCTCATAGTAACTCAACCCTATTTAATTATTCTGTAAATCTTAGCTATACTGCTGCCGGTGGATTAATCTGTTTATGCAGTTAGCCTCTGTGCTGGGTCTGCAGTGCACTAATCCGTGAAAGGCCCACTGTTCTCTTTCATCCTGTGATCATTTGTCTCTCACTGTGCTGATGTCACATTTTAATGAATTTTTAGCAATCTGAGTAATGCCAGATAACCAGACTCGCAACTCCCCACAGCATGGCAGCGCAAAAAAAAAATAAATAAATAAAATAAAAATCATATTCCCCTGTTCAGGTAGGAATTACATAAATTAGGAGAAGAAGGTAAAATGGGATTTGAAGCACCAGGCTGCTCAATTTCATAAAATCTTTAACAACCATATAAATTAACCCTGCGAAGGCTAAAGGTCATGGGCACACATATGCATACACTCGTCTATTTGCTTTTGATAAGCAGAGCTTTTATGCGTAGAACATGATACAATTAACCCTTCAATAACCGGACAAAACGCTGCGACGGACATTTTAAGTGTCAAGCATTAACTGAAAATTACACACTGCATAAAATTTTCATTGCAAATGCTCTAGTGATTGAAAGGGGACATCGGGGCCCTCTCCATACCCCATGTTTTATTAATAACATTCTGACAGCACAGTGAAATATCCACTGTCATATGTAGCAGCTGAGCACACACGAAAAATTGCTATTGGGTGCTTGTCTTGCCAGCCACGAGCTGAGACTGTGTGAGCGAGACACCACGCGGGGGGCAGGTCTGGGTTCAGAGGGGGCGCCCCGAAAAGGCTGAGGGGGGCAAGGCCGTCGACTACCTTTGAAGCAAGAGTTTGCTTCTACTGTGGATCCTCGCGGGCACCACGCAAACCCCTTTCTGCCATGTTTGCACTTCACTGCTGAACAAAAGCAGA
>KE754991.1:0-25101 GCA_000465285.1 Eidolon helvum | reverse complement strand
AATTTATATAGAACCTAAAAATATAACTTTTATTTCATTCATTCAAGCTAAAAGAGGGAGATAATGCTTCAAATATATCTTTGAAGATACGTATGAAATATTCATGACTATTTTACTTACTATAGATGCAAAGGAAAAATATGAGCATTCTTTTCCTCTGAAGCATATACTCTGTTTCTTAAATTTGACTTAGCATCACCTAATGCTACTTAAAACAAGTTTCTCGAACATTCGTAGATTGAAATCCAACAATGAAAAACAATGCCTGTTCCTCATTAGGCAATATGAACTGAACTCAAGGGTTCCTACTCAGGTTCATAGGGCACAAGCAACTAATTACAAGCCTAAAAGTTCCGTGACATTCACCCCAGGTACCACGAGCTGAAATTCCAGGCCTCTGTGTCATTCCTGGAAATATCTGAAACAGAATCGAACATTCTTGATAAATGAGATAAGTGAAAGCATTTACCTCATTAGATTTCTGAAGCATATTTATTAACTCATACAACAAATAAACTGAAAAGTTTTATAGCAAAACGCAAGACGCGAGCATGCAAAAGGACTTCATTTTTACTTTAGAAGTTGATTTCTTCGACGCTGTTTACTCGATGCAACTTTAAACATGGTTTTGTTCATATCTGACTCAAATACGAACTCGAGCTAAACATAATGAACTCATAAAGTTAAGCCTCTCTGTTACTTTAAAGTAGCTGACATATGTGAGTTCTTAATATTAATTGTTTTTTTCCTCTTTGAGCCTATGTTCTACAAAGATCCCAAAATACAATATACAACTATGCATATCTATGTGTACATATACATAACTCGAGGCAGAGAAGCATCTGATTCTCTGTTTATCCAAATAATCTGTTTTGGTTTCTTTCCTGCCAAACCACTTCTGGTGTTTCCTGCAGGACAATGACACTATACACCTTCTTGTCATTATTTATGTACAGAAGGCCAAAACCAAATGTCTGGTGGGTCTCCAAAGACATAAAATCGGTAGTTTTTTTCCATCCACAGGACCCAATTACATTTAAATAAACCAACTCCTAGTGAAAGATTGGCTCCAACAGAAAATGCTGCACGACCACAAACACCGAAATTAAATCGCAGTCATAAGTTTAGAAGCCACCGACATACTGTTAAAAATAGTCTTTCGTACAGCTCTGTGTATGCACACACAGGCAGATAACGCCAGGGACGAAAAGAAACTTCTCCACTTTTTCTGTGAGGTGCATCTTGCCCTAAAATTTCCTCATCTGTAATAGTTTTTCCATCTCAGGCTAAATGTGTAAAAATAGCAGCAGTTTTGCTCTGAGTACTGCTCACAGAGGCAGAAAAACTGTCATGTGCTGCTCCGGCTTTAAATGGATGTGTCCTTTTTGACGGAGTGGCAGAGACTGACGAATGTGGGAAGGTCCTCAGCTGGGAGATGGGGGGCCGAGGTTGTGGGCTCCTGGTCAACTGAAAGGTTGCGTTAAAGGGAAATTATAGGACTGTTCCTTAGATATATATACTCCTCTCAACCAGGCGAAAGGCAAGCGGAATGTCACACTCATTCAGAGAGGGCCTGCTACTGGCTTCTTGGGCAGGAGGAAGCCAGGCAGCCATGAACAATTATCATCTCCATTTCTGAAGGACGGACAGGAAGGAAGGAAATATTTTTATATAAAACCATATTAAATTTCCTTTTTAAAAGTGCCTCGATGTATTTCTCTCTCCGATTTATATGAAAAAGTATTAGTTTTAAAACTACAGCAGAACTGGCAGTAAATATCGCAGTAACAATTGTTCTTTTATTAAATATTTAGTGAAATAAATTCCTGTGCATTCTCGTTTTTCTTCTCCGGGTCCAATATTTATTTACAGTTGATTATTAACATCTGCCAGTATAATGGTTTCATCCGTACAGAAGCCGAAGGGTAAAAAAGTCACATACACCCTTCTAACGTGACCTGTAGTTAGACAGAAAACAGTTTTCCCAGTCACCGCTTGGCTTCCTGTCTGTGACCTCTGAAAAGCGTTGGGGGCCGGGGTTAATGGCCTTTCCAATCTCTGTGATAAGAATTCATTTTGTTCTATTACCAGCAGTTATCTGAGGAGCCTGCTGCATCACTTCAGCAGGGTTCAATCAATGAGGAGACCTAATGAAGTTCCAGCTGTAGCTCTATTTCCCCGGCCAGCTCTATCAGACAAATAAGAGCTATCAGTCACCTCGTAAGGCTGGCCCCAGACGCAGCATCTTCCCATGCTGAACTCGTATGCATATGAACGAATGATATGCCACCGTTCCCTGAAGTCACCCCTTTTCGTGGAACGTCTCTAACGCTCAAAACGGAATGGGGTGGGTGCAGAGATGGCAGATTAAGAGGACAATCATGCACGATTAAAGGAGAGCGGATTTGCAGAATGGCTGAATTTCTACTGACAGCAGAAAGTTGGAATTCTACAGCATTGGACTCTCAACATAGCTACCTGCAAATATTTACACTTTAGGCTGGTATTTTTCAATCTTCAAAAGAGGAGGAGGCTAAAACATTATTATTCTCATTTTGCTCACTTTTATCAATATTCTAAGTCCAATGGCAGGACTTGCATTTCGACTGAGCCTTTAGAACCACAGTAAATGATGTACCACTATAAGTTAACTTTGGGTCATTTCATATTAGCTGCTATCACTGAACTCGACTCTAAGCTACTGTAAAACTCTATTATGTATATTGTTTAGTTTTTTAAAATTGTTAATGTTGGTCCTCTCTAATTCAAAAGAGCATTTGTTAATAAATACTATTTTCACACATAGATTTCAAAAGGGAAAAATTCAAAACCCTGCACCTTCAATTAGTGGCCTCATAAATGGATTGGGCTGTTATTAGAAGTCCTGTTAAAAAATGAGCCCTTTTGTGGAAGGGGGTTCTGATGACGGCCCGACAATTTTTAGACTGTTTCTCAGGCAAATATTGAATGACCCATAGGAAGCTATGAATGGAGCATTCATATTTGCTGATATGTTGAAAGCTACAAGTACCTTAGTTTACTTTATTAGGTTAATCAAGATGAATTTCGTGTAATACAATTTGTATTCCTTTAACTTGGCTGCTTTCTTTGTCAGTTTGAAAGGGGGAAAAAAAAAAAATGGCTATTTGCTGTTATGCAAAGGGATGACTTCTCAGAGTAGCTGCACAAATTAAAAGTACTTGCCAGCCTCATGCTTGATAAACATTTTCACACTGGCAAGACTATTTTATTTCATTAGAAGACGATTTTTATTTCGGTAATACCACTAATGTATTATGACATAAAAATACTGAAGATTCTCTCTCCAAATGTCTTTAAAATTTTATAGCTATGCAACACTGCTTTCTTTTCAATTTGCAATCACAGAGATGTGTTTGAGAAACGTGGTTCCTGTAACTATGATAGCATATGATCTTTTCATTTCAAACCTTTGGAGATGTATATGAAATATTAGGATCCAGTAGCCAAGAGGCTAAATGTAACAGAAAAAAACAATTGTGTTATTTAGGAAAACAAGGTGTGTGTGTGTGTGCATGCATACATTCCCAGAGTAACTATTTAGGTATGTGTGAAAAGGACAGAAACATCTTCCCTGCATATGTAAACAGATAAGAATATGCCTAGCAGGCATTTTAGGAACATCTGTCAATTTTTTATAGAACATACTGATTGTGGGCTATTGATTGCATTTAAACAAAGTTGTTGCAAAAAAAAAAAAAATCAGCTAACAATTCGTGTAGAAAGGGCCAATCAATATTTAAATGACTCACTTTATTGATTTAAAATTAACTTTCAATTAAGAGATCCATAGGACTCTTAACTGCGACACTTATCCATTCAAGAGAAAATAAAGGTACATTTATCGATACACTTAAACAGCAGTGGCTGGTTGCTATCGATTCAGTCATTTGCGCTGGGATTCGTTAGCGTCATCAGCCTTTAACTCGCTTACTAGATCTTCGCCTTGTACAGCTCGGCAAGATGTAGGAATGCGTGAACCCTCACAAAGAAAGGATAGACATTTAAACAGAATTAAAAGATATAGGAAAAGGTAAGTCAACCTTACGCTTCCTTTTGCTCTTTTTTTTTTTCCCCCTTTTGGTATTACGGAAGGAAGACTGTTTAGATTATTGGGGTGATTATTAGAAAAGCAGCCTTTTTACGGGGCTGTTTTTTCAAAGCAAGCGGTTTAGCATGGCACATTTGGTGTTGTGGAACTGTGTAAACGAAATCTTTGCACAATTGACTAGTAAAAGCTTTGCTGGCTTCTCCTGACTAATAAGATAAGATATCTAACTTACAATGGACTGGTTATGTTATAATCAATGGCAGCTAAAAACACAATTTATAGAATTTGTTAAATACAATAATTGTTTTTCCCACTAGAAATACTGCATATTTGTGTTTAAGGCCATATTTATTCACCAGTATTGCAAGGAAGTCACACTAGACTATGCTGTATTATTTTGATAATTTGCCAGTTATTACACTTTGCAATTTATTTTTATTGGGGTTTTCGTGAAAATAAAACTGATACAGAAAACTAAACCATAACAGGAATTGGATGCATAAATTAAAAAATGCATAGATCAGAAAATTTACCTATGTATTTTAAAACCATAACTGTCCATCTATTTTTGTATCTTTATTGCCCCTGATGGGGAATTCTAGACACAGAAAAGGGCATTGACTATAAACCCTTTACTATAATTTCTAATATTATATCAGAAAAACAAAACCGAATGACTCCCACAGGGAACTGTGTCTTTAATAGAGCTGAGGCTCCAACAACCTTGACTGTCATGTACGTGGCAGTGTGATACTTTTCCAGGAATTCAAAGCCATAGGTGTTCTTTTGGTTTAAAGAAGACAGTACCCCCAGACGAAACGGCAAACCCTCCGGTCCATCGTCCCCTTTCTCATATTCTTCACTGGGCAGAGCTGTCTGAACCAGAAAGAAGCTAGAGACTCCCGATTCATTTATTGACACAGAATTCCCGGCAAGAGAGGCGGAGCAGCCAATCCAATTCCATTTGTACAGAACCTATTTTTAATTACCTCGACACTTACAGTTAATCTTCATTCTCTCGTAATACTCACTACAACGGATGGTTTTGGGAATTTCAAAGATTAGCCTTTAGTTTTTTTCTCTGCGTACCAAATCTACAGTGGTTATGCTACACCAGTTATATCTTTAGATCCGCTCTGAACTTGTCAGAAACGTTTGGAATGGACGGAAGTGAAGCATCAGAGCCCTGAAAGCTCAAACAAATACCAAAAATGCCTCTTCGACAGTTTAATCACAAGATAGTGGTGTGATACAATTGGTAATACATTGTGGTGATTACGCTTACTAAAAAGTACATGATGTCATGATCCCAACTAGAAATCAGATGATGATGCTAATTAAGTGATAGTCCTATGACAGGTGGCACAGGACACCTGTCACTGTCCTCTCCAATCTGCAGAGAGAGGTGCAGTTCCCTGTCTAAACGTCCAGGAGTAGGAACAATGGGCTTAAGCACCATTCAGTCCCAAGGTGCCCGGAATAGGGGATTCACTTTGATTTAACACTTCCTTATCACATCAAAGAGGCGAAAAAAAGGCATCTTTATGGATTGGCTTGGGAGAAGGGAAAAAAGTTTTGCCTTTTACCCCAGTATGTAAACTTGCCTTAAGAACTCTGAGGGTATATGACCATATTTTAAGATTTTAAATACCTTAAGATTCAAACCATGTAAGCCCATGGAACAAAAATAATGAAAAGTCGAGTTCTTTCAAACTCTTGAAAGCTACCAACTGCCAAAATGATCGTATTATAAAGAAAGTCCGGAACAAAAATATCTGCTCTGCCCTATAAAATAAATTATTTTCACCTTAGCCAGCTTTACATCTCCTAAAATATCATTTTGCTAAGATTTCTTTTTCTGTCCTTAGCCCTATTTTATCTATAACCCAAACTAATTTGATATGCCATTCTCACAGCAGGCTTTGGGGAATGTGGCTACTTCAGAAAGAACATCACTGAGGTTGCATGGAGAGTTTGCTGGTCAGGTCTCAGGAATTTCATAAGGTCATCTCATTTTTTTCCCCTGGATTCACTTAGTTTTCGTCTTAATGGCATAACACATTAACTGGTTTGGAGCTAGGCATCTTGTTTTTTTGGATGATCACACTACATGGTATTTGAGTGGGATGTAAACTGCTTGATGGTGATCCATGCTGACGGAGTCAGGAAAAGGCGCAGACAACATATGCCTAAAAGGCAAACCAAGCGGCTCCTATAAATGATGGAAAATGAGCGTTATCTAATTTCTGAAATTCTCTTATCCAGCTCCATCTGCCTCTGGAGTGCTTGTTTCAGGAGCATTATTGTATTTTTTTTTTCTTTTACAATAGATCAAAGACATGGTTGATAAGACTTGATTCTAGATAAATTTGTTACATTTTCAGATATCTTACAATATAGGAAATTGTACAGCATGGTTAGTTTATTTAAACCTTTTCTTTCACCCCTAAAGCCTTACTTATACCATAATTTCAGAAACGTTTCATATCACTTTACCCAAATCATGGCTAAGATGGACACAAATAATTATAGGAATTAGTGCTACAGGGTGTAAAATTGTTCTCTTGTACCATAGGTACATTCATTTCATTTTGAAATTCCCTGCTGAGAAATGATGCATGCAAACTGTCTAAGGACTCTGCAATCCTCTGATGTTTAAAAAAAAAAAAAAAGAGTAAAGTTGCATGTAATCCTTGGCTAGGGGAAAAAAAAAAGTGTAAGCATTCATACCAAGGACGAATGCCAGGTATTCTCCATTGAACTCAAATGATAACTCTTGTTCTCTAGAGAAAAAGCCAGAAACTTATGAAAATCATTTTCCTCTACTTAATGGAAGTCAATAGAATAGACTTGCAGTTCATAGCAAAAATAGAGGATGGCTATATATCTCCAGTGAATACTAAATTGGGTAGTCGTTCAAGATCTGATTTCTTTTGGAGATGTTTCCCTTCGTTGCTTAAAATATCTTCATTTTCAGTATTATAACTGAAGCGGACGCCCTTCCTAAAGTCAGTAACTACTTTTTGTAAAATATGGGAAACGAATATGGTCATGTGCCATATGCCATTTGATTAACTGTGCCAAACAAATGGAGTAACGTTAAGTCGCACCGCACAGGAGGTCACGCAAGAGATTTTTAACTTCTTGTGCAACCTCGGAAAACCAGGTGGCATCAGGCATGAGGCCCGCTCTCACCCTTGCATGCCTCTGATTAGTGCGGCCTTAGTGCAACAGAAATCCTTAATCTTCTCTTTTTAATACTGAAGAGGTAAACCCCTTTCACCTGCGTGCGGAGACTGCCTTTTCATCAAAGCTCCGGAGATTCCGGCAACAAAATCAATGTATGGACGTTCAGAGCAGTTTTCAGGGTTTTGTAAGACAAATCTCTCAAACGGGGGCTAGTTTAATGCTATCGAGCCGGGCTTTGATCTGACTGGTGTGAGTGAACGACACAGCCACAGTTCACTTTCTGGGGCGCATGGGACAGGAGGGGGGCACGGTCCCCGCAAACGCAGCTGTGGAATTTCTCCGTGACCTCTCACCTCACCTAATCCGACTTTTAAACCTTGCCGTGGACTGGTTAAAGAAATAAATATTAAAAGGTAACCCCCCAAATCAACAAACGTGATTCATTAATTTCTCTTTTCCACGTTAATCAACTACACTTGGAGAAGTGTCCATGTCGCTGGCTTGGGCAGGACCTGGGCACATTCTGAAAACTCAGGGTTTTTTCATAAAGACATATATTTGAAAAGCCAATAAAAATGCTAATTTATTTTTCTTTTCTTCAGGATATGGATTTGTCTATTGAGTCAAGAAGGGTAATTTGTTTTCAATGGAAGTATTCCTTCCCTTGCCGTTTATGTTACTCACTAAATCTTTGAGTCCTTAATAGTTGAGGACTCCTGTCTTTAAAAAGCCTCAATAGATTTTTAGGTATTCGAATTCCTCTCTTATTAGGGATCCCGCAGTTACTACATATACATTGTGAGATTCAGTTTTTAAGTTACACATTAAAGTAAAAAAAAAAAAAAAAAAAAAATGCCTCGATGGCTTTACCCATGTTGCTGCCATCAGCTTCGTAACTTCACAAATGACCTGATGTGATGTCAATCATGACTTCACACAGCTACGGCCTTCCTTTTGTGAAATAGTATTTTATTGTGGCATGATTAAGGCATTTGAATATTTTCTAATATCCTGGAAACATTAAAGAGAAACCATCTCAGATTCCTTGTTTCATTTTGAGATGAGCATTTTTGCAGACATTTAAGGAACTCCTGAGCTCAATGCAAAAATTCCCAGTCTGAACTAAGATCCAGTGTTACAACAGAAGTATTTCTAAATCTGGTGTAAATCAACTTTGTGTAGTTATAATGTGAATATAAAATATATGGGGTTATTCATCTCTCTGTACAAATGACATACTAACTTCCCATTGGTAGGTTGTCAAATGAGTTTTGAAAACAAAATGAAACACAATGGGGCCGAGATATTTCTTGTGATTTGGTGGGGGTGGGTTGTTTATGAGATTCTTATTTACTTTTCCTCTTCATATTGACTCTAGGTTCTGAAATTATAGCATATATTAAATCCACTATTTCTCATACTTAAAAGGAAAAAAAAATGAGTGTGCAATCATTAGAGTTTTTAAAATATATTTTTAGAAGTAATCCCCCTGAGGATAGATATACACACCGAACATTTCGATAACATTAGCTCCTCTGTTATTCCAGACTATGCTTAGTCACCTCTGGACCACCATTCACACTCCACCAAAATAAAGGCCTCTTTAGAGCCCAATTAGGAACAATTAGTATAAATAACAGTTTTCAAAGAAGTATAGCTATCTTAATTGCGCAGCTGCATTTAACAAGAATAAATATTAAAGTCTTGGCTCTTTTCCTATAAAAAATTTTTAATACTGATTTCTGAACGTCGAACGAACTTCTGAATACACCACCTGACCCTCTCTGATCCATTCCGCTGTGCACGTGTGCACTCACACACACACGTGGACGCATCTTCTCCCAAAAAAAGCCTGAATTCTCATTTCAGTGCTAGACAGAGGAATTTCCCCTGCTCATAAATATTTTAGAGTAAATTTTTGCCTTTACAGTTACACGGATAATGTTTATTGCTGCTTGACAGACAGCTCAAGTGTGCTGACAGGAGTTAGTGAAAAATGTGTGTGATAGGAAAATCACGCTTTTCAGTCTCGGAACCACTAAAAGGCCACAGAAGCCTTTTTTGGCCTCGACCCGTGGTCTAGGACCTTCAACCTAAATAAGTACCGATCGATATAAAGAATTTCTCATTATTTCCTCTTAACTAGTAAATGTATTTACATTCCAATGTGAAGGTAGGATAAGTGTGCGGGGACCCTTGTTCTGTCCTTATATTTCTTCTGAAAAACATTATTGACTCCCCCAAAACAAGTAACTATTAAAAGTGGCTGTCCCTGCAGTATAAAAATAATTCTGAGGCCTAAAGCTGCTAATCTGGAATTCAACAGACTGCAAATGTCCTCAGTGATGCACTCCGTAACTATTCGATTTCATTCCAAAGTTTGTAGAGTCAGATTTTCTGACTCGCGGCCACGTTCGGTACCATAACATACAGAGAATGCCCCCAGTTAAACCATATTTCTTTAATGGCAGAACTTCAAATGTCATCTTGAGTTTCACAAAACCCTCTTTCTTTTCAGAAGTAATTAGCTAAGGCAGAGTTTGTACGGCAATTAAAAACCACTTGCCTGTAGAAGCTTGTAGGCATTATGTGATTTTTTTTTTTTTTTTTTTTTTTTTTTATGCTACAAGTGCATATGCGTATTCTAGCCTCCAGCTGAAATACAGTGAGTGTTGTAGCTGGTTGCACAGGAATTGTCTCAAGAACATTAAAGCAAGCCAAACACGATTGTATTCCAACTAAAATCGCTCTCTTTATACCGTGTATCGAAACCTGATAACTGTTGGTTATAAAATTCCTTTGATTTTCTGTAGGTAATAAAATACTTTGGCAATTACTATTGACAGTTCTGGATAATCTTGAAGGCTGCTTTGCCGGCAGAAGATGAGTGTTACAAATCACTCCAGTGAATGGGAAACGCAGCAGCAGGCAGCAGACAGGTTTCAATTTCACAATGCTGATTATCTCATTCGCGATTCCATGCATGCCTAAATCTGAGGCTCCCTGAAGCAGCTATATGGACTTCTACTTTTAAAATGCCTATTACGCTTTCATACTTTTTCCTGCTTCCTGAAGAGTGCCATTTCGCCAAGCTTAAATAGCAGAAAATTACACTGCTTTTCCTCTGCCCATCCCCTCAATCTCCATTAACCTGCAAGAGAACAAAGGGCCAGGATGGTCCAGCCAGAGGTGGAGAAATGGGTTTGAAGTTGCTTTTCATTTACTGCCACGCATACTTTTGATTCCTAAATTCATTTTCGGCAATCACCTCCTCTTAACGCCTCAGCAGATGACTAAAAGGACGAGATTTTTTTTTTTTCCCCCAAAAATATACAGACGTGTTGGTCCTGGTTCCGTCGACGTGAGCACACGCACACGCGTGCTCGTGCAAGCCCATGCGTTTTGTGACTTACAGCGACGCCAGAGGACAGTGCGTGGTTGTTAGGATGTGTCTTGATTTAAATAAAAGTGATTTCAAAACAAAAAACAAACAAACAAAAAAAACGAAGCTGGCCCAAATGGAATTCTGTCTGTTTCGGGCTGAAGAGAACAATAGGCCGGGAGCAGAGACAAAATGCTTGAAGCACCTGGTTCTAATGCTTGCGCGAGGCCTATATGAGATGTCATAAACCGAATGATGCATTTCTCTACGGACGACTTATAGCCCACAAATGTTGAGGTAAAATGGAGGACAAAGACTTCTTTTAAAACAATAAGGTTAAACAGTCCTTTTAAATCAAACAGTATTTATTAAATGCAGAAATCTTAATAACCTTAGGGAGATCTGTTCATTCTTCTAATATTATACATTCCTGCCCCTCTCTTTTGAGGCTAAACCTCCTTGGTTGGATTCTGACAACAAACTACGTCGTGCATATGCGTTCTTTCAAGTCAGTTCTAAAGGACAAACGCACTGTGAGGGAGAGGAGACGTCCCTTTATTTTTATTTTGTTCCAGAAAAGTTATAAGGCTCCACGTCCATTCTCTGCAGCCAATGAAGTCAGGAATTCATGTGTGCCCCAGCTCAGCTGCACAAAGAGAATTTTGGCCATCGGAAACTGTTTTAAAATAAGGTCTGCTTTGCATTTAAAAAGATAAAAGAATGTTTTCTAAAATGACAATTGCTGGTTGGCCATCGATTTGGGGCTTTAATCTCATAGCCTGCTCAAATTTCCCATTATGTCTCACCGAGGCTTAGAAGGCTGGAGAGGCCGGACTGTGGCCTTCGACACAAGTGGAGGGGTGACGGCGTTAAGAAACACAGCTGTTGCTCACAAACGGCAAATGTTAGAATAACTCACCGCTTGTTTTTTCCTTCCTGCTAATAAAAACTTAAAGTGTTTTGCATGCTTTCTATAAACAGTGCATTTAAGTTTTATAATCTAGTCCATCTTATTAAGCGTGAAGTCTGCTGATCCCTAAATTATTCATAACGTGGTCCAGACTGATTAAGATTGGCTTGTTAAGGAGCGCAAGAAGCAATTAAACTGACAAGGCAGTGCGGCCTTGATGTATACATTTATTATCACAAGAATACCCAAAGTGAATGCCCTTATTAAGCAATGAATTTCACCTCACTGGCCTTCCACCATGGCTGCCACGGGCAGAGAGAGCGAGGAACAACATGTCAAAAGCTAACTCTGAGGAAATGCCTATCTTCAAGTGAAACCGATTTTGTAATGAACCTTTCAGTCGGCTCCTGAGGTAATAAATCCTGACTGGTGCATTAATTACTTGATAACATCCCATCAAAATGCAAATGCAGCACTTGACCCACAGGAATGGCTCACTAGCTGGTAACTCTTCAGGGTGGACATAAATTGTCTGTTTTCTCTTATCAAACAGGGCGTTTATTTCCATCCTGCTAGGGCGAATGTCACTCCTGCCACCCTCAGCCCCTCTGTGGCCTGACACCATCATTTGCAGTGGACTGTCAGGACCAGCCAACATCCTAATTGTGCGACTCCTTCGCTTTGTACCTTTCAGGAGAAACTACCCCTCAGCCTCCTCTCCCCTCCCTGAAACACACACACACACAGGGGGGGGGGGACACACTCACACTCACACACAAACACACACCGTGTCTGAAGGAATCCAACGTGTCAAGGACAGACTCCAGCGCTGTTAGGAAGAGCAGCCCCCACCCCTACAATACACTAATCTTTCTTTTCTCTTTTTGTCTTTTCAAGCGACATGGCGACCTAGGAACTCCATTTCTTGCAGTGACCACGAGAAGCCGGGGTGAAGGCTGGAGGCACAGAGGGGTCAACAGAATCAGGCCGTCCACAGAGGAAGGCAAGATGGTGCTTCCGACTCCCACGTTTGCATCGTGGACAATGAAGCGTTTTCTAGGTGGTGTTTTCATACTTTCACAAAATAATCAATACTTCATTAGAGAAGCAGAAATGGGGCACTCTGGGCCCAAAAGAGACCGCGAGATAAAAGGGAGAGTCAAGACCCGGCTTAGCACACACTTGAGAGCATGCGAAGGAGGGTCCCGTTCCTGAGTGTCCGCTCAGCCTAGCGGGACGGATGCATTTAGCTATGGAACCATGGAACCTGTTTGCACAACGAACGTTCACGAAGATTTCTGTTTCCTGTTGGCTTTCCTTCGAAATTCTGATCTCCATCAGTAGGTCTGACTCTCCCACCTGGGTCAACCTGCCTCCCCGTCCTGTTTATCGGTCTTGAAGGCCTGGTGAAAATCCTTAATTCAGGTTACTAGGCAACCCCGCAGGTGAGAAAATATAATGTTGGGCTGACTCCGTTTTTGAATGCACACGGTGGCCTAATGCCTTCAAAATAGACTGCAAAGCATGTGCTGATAATTCTCTGCTCCATTCTCTAAAGGCGAGGTCAGAAGAAAATTAATTGATGCTGAAAATAATGATAGAAGCAGAGGCACCACTGAGACTCGGTGTGACTGGCATGTGATAATGTTAGCAAGGATCTCAGCATGTGACTGGACAGTGTGATGAAAAATATACCCTGTGCGAGGGGAAAACAAGTTACAAAACTTAATTAGTTTTTGACACTTCTTCATAAGTTATTATCTTTTCATTTGGAACATTGCCTTGGGACATCAATACACGAGAAGAAATGAAACATTCTTATTGTAAATATGAAAGAAAGATGACTTTATATTGTGCCTCTCCTCTTTACATGTCCTTTTGGATAAACAAAATATCTTCTGCAGGCTACAGGAGAGAAGGGAGTGGAGGATGCAAATGTTTCTGGTCTGAGTTTGACGCCGTCTTAGCCGATGGATGATTCCTTTACGAGGGATTATGCAATTTTGATGAGAAAAAAACGAGGTGGCATCCAAATCAAATGTGGTCAAAATAAGGCTCCTAGATGGGATGTAGTCAAATTATATCTCCTGTTGCAATAATGCTTCCTGTACAGTGAATGTCTTTTTAATTCCTTTCCACTAAGGTTTATACCTATAAGTAATTCTCGCTGATTACTAAATAACCCTTGTGAGTTGCTTTGTCTTTTGAATTTTAAAAAATACACTTGCCGTGAGCGATGAATTTCATAAACCAGCAGCTCTCATGCTTGATGAATCATTCTTATTTTATGCAGTACTGTGTGATAGAGAACTAAGATAAAATATTCTATCCACAAGCTATTCGGTACAATTTATCATCAGCGGCTCACTAGTCCAGTGATAATACCTGGCTTGCAGATTGTAATGATCAGATTCTGTTTTTATTTCAAACAGGAGCAATTCCGAATACCAGAGTTTTTAATTTACATACATTAGTGAGGTTCAAATGTGGCAATAGCTACAAGCAAATTCACTTGCAAACTGAATGCTCGCCTTGCATAATGGGTTCCCTTTAGCAATTACTCACCAGTGAAGTACCCAGATAAAAATGAAAACAAAGAGGAAAAAGGAAAATCATGATACATACACCACACTGTGGACCAGGATAATTACTGAACCGTAGTGAAGGTCACGTTTATATCTGTTTTAGTAATGCTTCGTGTCCCCTTCCTCTATATTGAATTCCTAATGCAACCTTCTTCCTATTCTATGGTGCTACATTCTCTTTTTATCTGTAAATTTTTGAAAGTTTCAATACTAGCTTCCCATTATACAAAAGTATCAACGTTACTGTTAATAGAAATTAAAACCGATAACATTTTAAAGGACCAAAACATAGAAACATCTGCTAAGTAATCAGACTCAGACTCAGACACACACACACGGGGACACACACACACACCCCACAAATATATCAGGTCAGACATTTAGCAAAACCGACGGGCTTATAATAAAATACCTCTTACAGTTACATCACTTTTACACTGACCACAGTATCGAGTTTGAATTCCCTGCAGCATCATTACCAGACACTTTCTGCCACCTTTCTAAATCTGAAAAGCTTCCTACATTTAGTGAAGATTAGGTAATGCTCCATCCAATCAATAGCAGCTATCAATTCCATACCTTGTTCAGCAGAATGAGGCGATTAAAGTAAGCGAAAAGGCTGGCTAAATATTGCTTAAAACAGGATCTTTCTTAAAACTCATCTGTACTTTTGAGAAAATATACTACTCACAGACAAAACAAACACTAAGATTACGACATGCGCAATGACAGTGGCACCTCTGCCATGATATTCCATGATATTACTGAAAACCCTATATAGAAGCTCTATGTTTATTCTGAATGTCAAGATCCTGGATTGTTTATGTCCTGCTCTTCTTATGGTTATATAAACGGAGTCACCTTTAAAGTTTATCAGCAGTTTTCTACAAATGCCTGTTTATCAGAGAGATCAATAATTTGAATAAATCATAAGACGGAGTCTGGAAAAAGTCGTTTCCAAATTCAGGCATTAGGCCCAACTGAGTAAGTTCTCAATTTCCAAACTTGAGCAAATTGCGTAAAACCACCGATACTGCTCCTGGGACAAGCCGCGATCAGAAGACGCAGATGGATTGCATAGACGACGAAAAACAACGCTGGCCCGGCTGATGTCTTGGTGGCCACTTACGAGGGGGAGAGGCTGTGGTCACAGTGGCCTCTGGTTGCTGCCTCTGGACCTGTCCTAGAGACAGCCACTTTGAGCTGGAGTGGTTGCTGCCTCTGGACCTATCCTAGAGACAGCCACTTCGAGCTGGAGGACACTCAATCTTTTTGCCCCAATGTTATCATGACAGAGTCACACATGGCCTAGACCTGGGACGTATCAGCCTTTACTAGAAATCATTCAATGAACCAGCGCAGGGAGGCATGAGAAGATGAGCAGGAAGAGAACTCAGAAAACGGGGGTAAAAAAGTCTGTATTCACGACGCTTTACATGGGCTAGGGCCGCCTGTCCCTTCTCTCCCTACTTATGGAAACGTGATCAGTAGGCAATAACTCTTCTTTGCAAAGTTACAAACAAGAAATTGGACAGTTTACGTTTTCAGGCCCACTCCGGGCTCTGGTTTTTAAACTCCCCAGGGCGAGGTGCTTAGACAATTACAGGCGGTTCTAGCACTTCGAGGCAGCACAGGACCACGGAGGGACCTGGCGTGTGTGTTCGGCCACGGTGTTGCTCGTCTCCACCCCGCAGGGCCCAGCTGAAAGTGGGGGGGATCATGGGAACTAAGAGTACGAGACGGATCCCGGCATGCGTTTGCAAATCCCACGGGTAGGTCTTGAGCCCTACCAGACAATATGCCTATAAGACAGGATCAAAAACTTGGATTTTATTGTTACACTGGAGAGTTTTCTAGAAAATGAATTTCCTTGAAGTCATACTCTGGTGAAAAGAAGACCCAATTCACATGACATGTTAATATGTGTGTGTGCGAGTATATAGATATGGATCCAATCTTCTCTATTGTAAAATGACGTAATTTCTGTAAATATAATTTATATGTGATATTGAACTGGGTCTTACCTAATTTAAAGTGATGTAATTTCTATAAAATCGCCCTGTTTTTCAAAATCATTTTCATTATTTCCTGATACAAGCTTTCTACTAGAGTCAGCTGACGTGTTTGCCTACCCTACCTTCCCTCCAAAACTTAGGCTCTCAAACTTGATCGTTCCACAGCTATCTCCAGAGATCCCGTAGAAACTCAAGGTCACCTCTCGCTTCAAGCCCCACAGGAAACCCTCGAGGATCTCTCCCGGTCCATCCGTACCCCAAACCTTTAAGTCCTTCCTTCTCTAAAGGCTTCAATACCTGTGATGAAGCTCAGTTTTCTCAGTTCCGCGGTACTTAGAACAGCCCTTGGCGTGTATGCCATGAACACTGGACAACTACCTTTAAAAGTAACAAAAAGAATCAAAGGCTAACGACTCGGGCGACACGGAAGGAGGGGCAGGTAACCAGCACTTCCTTATTTAAATACTTGAATTACTGGCCTGTGAGGAACAGGAAGGCCTAAAAGGCATAGTTGCTCCTTTCTGTAGAAACTGCTTTCCTATTTTTCTTCTATCTACACTGTCAAATGAAAGAAAAAGTGCATTTCCCAAAGTCAGCCTTCTGTTGATTTTCATCTAATTATTTGTTTTTCTATTACCAGGTGTAATTACAGTGGAGGATGAACTTAACCGCTGGGTTGCGCCTTGTCTTCCATTTCCCCTCAGCCTTGAAGGGACTGCTCACGTGACTGCGAGGGGAGGAGGAGGCCGCCTTGAACTTGAGTCCCTCCTCGCTGGCTGACAGCTGAGCTAGGGACAACAGGATCGGGAAAATGTCTACTGAGATGCGCTTCGACTGGGGACAGGCTCGATTTGTCCATTAAGTAAGAAGAGTGACAGGCCAGTGGCTCTCTCCATCTCTTTCCATGTTAATAAGATTCGAAGAAGTTTGGTAGGATTTCTTTCTTTTTTACTAGTTACAGTTACAAACCACTATCTTCAAGTCGAACCAGGACTCTACCCTTTATTCTAAGTGGATGGTTTTTAGACAGAGGTTACACTAGAATTTTGGTTCTAAAGAATAATGGGGAGTGTTAGGACGAATGAGAGGGAGCAATCGTGGTCTACTGTGTAAAAATATTTTTCCAGCTTGGTTTTTATCATCTGGAGTACGAGGAGGAGTTTGTTGCATTGAACTCACTGCTGCCCGTGTGTCCTAAGGACCAATCTTTGTCATTTAACAGCAGGGGACAATGCAGCAGGAAGAACCTGGGGCCACGCACGAAGAACTTTCGAAGACGCATTTTCTTGGATTCTGTATGTGACAACCTCTTCTTATAGGTCAAAGGCACAGGAACCTCTTCTGAGTACAGAATTTGACACAAAACCACCAACACAGCAGCGACCACAAAAAAACTCTGCGTCTCTCCTGCTAAAATTTGAAAAAATGTCTATTTCTCTTTTGTCACTGCAGAACATTCTAACTTTCCAGTTGCAAAAGTATTTCCATCTCAAAAGTTATTAATGTTAATAAAAGAAGTCCTTAAATTGGGGTCTTTCTATGCCAACTTCGGTTCCATGTAAATATTTATAGCTGAGCCTTAAACCTTTGAAATGCTGTTTTTTAATAGAAGTAACAGAGACATCACTATAATAGAGAAAAGAGCTCTGTTAAAATAAGAACATAAAATACTTAAAATGCTGGTTGTGCTTATGACTCAGAAAAAAAGGCCCCACTGGGCATTGGGTCAGTTTTCCTCTCTTCAGGAGGATCAGTTTTAAGTGGAGGGCATTAATTACTTCAACAGCGACTTCTAAAGAGCTTTTCAAATCAAAACAGTCTTATAGACTTAGAAGTATCACATCTATTTATTATTTTTATTTGTTAAATGTGCTGTTGATTCTTTAAAAGTGATGATCTTAATATTACCACCGAGATTGCTGTTTTGAAAAAGGGAAAGAAAGGAAATGAGGGAAAAAAAAAATGAAAAAGGGAGGAGGAGGAACGAAATTAAACTGCAGGCCAACCCCCGTTTAATCATCTTTCTACACAGAGATGAATGAGTCCACCCAAAATGGCAAATATACTAAACTGTGTTTTAGGGCTTCTGAGCCTAGAAAAAGTGGGGAAAGTGAAATCATTTCTACAATATCCACCATGCCTCCCAAAGGGCATCTGCTGTCATTATAAAAGGCCAAAGCAAAAAAAAAAAAACAAAAAAACCAAAAAAAAAAAACAAAAAAAACAAAAAAAAAAACAAAAAAACAAAAAAAACTATGTATGTTTCTTAAAATGCATTTTGTTTCTTATAGAGATGCATCTGCAGTGAAGACTTCACTCCGTTTACAATTTGAAATCAAGTAGGGATTTTCAATATCAAAACACTTCATTTCACTTTAAAATGTTGTTCTTGTGGTAAGAAAACTCTCTTTCAAAAAAAAAAATTATGTGACAAATCACCAGATACCCACACAGGTACACCACACACTGGATAACTGAAAATAACTTGAAGTTCATATATTTGAGAAATGCCCGCTACTTTGTTTTCAAAGGCAATCACTACTTCGCCCATAGTAAAAGGCAGAGGAAACTCTAAAATGGTCTTTGGATGAGAACCATAATTCCTTCCCCTTCCACGCTGCCCACGAGGCGGAAGCAGAGGACCAGCGCCCATTGTTACTGTGGGGTGCAGTGTCCTGTGAGTCTGGACAACTTATTAGGTCAGACGCTAACTTCCTAAGCAGAAAAATGATGCTTTCTCTTCTGTGCTCTGCTCAGTAATGGCTGGAGTCGGTGCTAATTAAGGCCCCGCGGCAATGTGCTTGCTGGCAGAGAGGCCAGGGACCTCTCTCTGACACCTAAACACTCCTCAGCTCAAAGGAACTGCCCCTAATCTGAAATGATGTGATGTAGAGCTGGCCTTTCAGATTCGCCGTATATTTAAAGGAAGATGACAGTTAATGGCAGGGGTGTCAAGAAAGAGCAGATGCAGGAGCTGGGAGGAACGTCGCTCTGTGGCTAAGTTTACCTGCAATTAGGCACTCCGCTCGAGAGCCAGTGGACAATAGAGCTTCGGACACCTCGTTCCTACATCGGTACCCCTAAAATGCCGTGAAGAAGAAACCTGTATTGGGCACTATGGGGACAAACGACATCTGACAACCAGAGAACTCTTTCCTAAAGGATTTCTCCTTGTCACCAAGAGACATATCATCTTTTCCAGGGGTCTTTCAGAATGATTAAACCATTATCATTATTAGTGGTTGTATTAATAATAATACAAATAATAAATTCAAATAAAGAGAACACTCCGTTAAATTTCTTATTGGGAATAAGTCATTGTGGTAATTAATCCTAGAGTCATTTTCTTTTACCCCTCGAGGTACGGAACTTGCAAAACCAAAGCAATATTCAAAAGAGAAACCCAAGATTTATTGTCAGTTAGTTTTAATAGACACCTGCACAGCTCACTAATTACTTCAAAACTGTAAAGTCTGTTGGCATTAATCCATTCTTTGCTTTCTTCTTACCCGTACCCCCCGACCCCCGCCCTGGTGACACACCTGCATGCCATGAATTGACACTTTATTTATCTCAGGATTTCTTACCTGCATGCGATGAATTGACACTTTATTTATCTCAGGATTTCTTATGGCTGCTACACTATAGAAAAACTGCAATGGCTGGGGTTGGACCACAGCACTGGACATATAGCATTCAGTTTTAGAAAGAGTATTTGTAGCTGATTCTAGAAGCTTCTTTCAGGGCGAATGAATATATAAGGTGGCCGCCTTCATAACCAAGTCCAAAAATCTCTTGAAAAAATACAATTCGAATTCGAAAATTACATCTGTGGATTTGAAGGTTTCAATGGTTATAGAGTTAAAAGGTAGACATTAAAATCATGGTGCAAATTTTGCATGACGTGCTATATGTTAAGTGCATGATATGCTGTATATTAAGTGGTACCAAGTTTTTTGTGTAAAAAAGATACATTTTTCATAATATAATGTGTAATTTTAATACATTCTCAATATTGCATATTGTAATATCCAAGTAAAATATTGCTAATCATAGAATTTTAGAGGTTAGAGATAATTTACATCACAACCTTTGTTTTACACGTGACGAAACAGAATCTTGGAGATGTTAGTTGATTTCCCTATTAACAGTTAAGACTGAGATTAAATTTCTGTTTTCTATGTACTCACATAGTAGAACAATTTATCTCCCTTATTCTGCCATCCCATCTTCCTTAAATAAGTTTAGTACTCTATATAAAGAACGAAATTTCCCAACATAGAAATATAGTAAAAATATCTGCAGACTTAAAAATATGGTGTTCAAATGACTTATAAGTATGTTAAACCTTATATAAATGTTCCCATTTAGCTAAACAGTTTTCTAAATTAGAATTCAACCCTTCTACTTTAAAACATAGGAATGACAAGAGATTTCCCCCCTAACTTTACTTTTAAAAACAGTGAACTAATGCTTATCTTTGAAAAAGCTTATGTTTAAGGCCACTGAATAAACCGTGGCTGAGCAACAAACGCCCAAAGTGCCTGGATCCTGCAGAAAAATCGAAGGCAGAATTTATAAAGTAAGATTCCTACAGCTCTTGAAATTCAGACAAATACCTGGTTGATCAAAAAGTATCCCAATGAATAACAAGAAAAAGACTTATTTTTGCTCAAAAAGGAGGCGGGGAATCTTTTGTGTTATGTCTAACCAAACATATTTTCAATCTGTTTCTGACTTGTCTTTGTTTTAGCAAATTGGAATAAAATACTAAGGAAAAAAAAAAAAGGCCGTCTGAAAATTTTTGCTTCAAGAATTCTAGTATGAAAGAATCAACCAAGAAAAGAAGAAAAAGTGCAGTGTAGGCCTCCTGGCCCCTTTAAAAATTCTTCTCTGGTTGAGCGGCTGTTACTCAACCAAGGCAGACCCAGTAATCCATCCTCCGGTGCTCACACAAGGCTTGATGGGAATGCAAACTTCGCCCCTGGGAACGTAAAAGGTAGCTAGCTTCTGCAGCTGAACTATCCAACCTGGGAATGAGACTGCTGAATATAAAATGGAGCTGTCCTCTAGGTTACCAAAAAAATACCAACTGGCCAAGAGAAAGACAGCTAATGATTCGATATTCATTCAACAAACTCCCAAAACTTGGAAGCAGAGATGTATTCCTTTTACGGAAGACCAAACTCGACTCATTAGGAGAGAATTAAATATTGTCAATATTTTAGTTTTAAGCCATGGTATCAAAGTTTTATCTCAAGCTAATATTCCCTTATGTGGAATATTAGAAAAAATGCTACGTTTCCAGTGAAGACCTTCCTTTTAAAAATATTTGAATATTTTGGTTTGTTAACCTTTCAATAATAACATTTTTAATTACAATTCGTAATTGTCATGCTTCACAACAATTAAGAATGCAGGAGTCAGTTTGGATGAAAACCCTTGTTCCATCAATTCTCAACTGCGTGACTCTGATTTTTAATATCTGAGCCTCTGTTTCCCAGGATAAAAATCAGAGATAGGAATAATTTTCCCCTCAATTTGCCTGTGATGAAATTAAGTGAGTTAATACATTTACAGTGTATCACAGTGCCTGACAGAGTAGCAATCAATAAATTACTACTATTATAAAAAGTCTTAGACAACTTTTTTTATAAAATTTACTTTCTCAACCACTTCATTATATATAAATAACTTATGAAAATACATCCAGACATATAGAACAACTTTTTCCAGGCTTTTCAATACGCAAATATAGATAAGCATCAATTGAACAACTCAGATATTTTGACATAAATTATGTAGTAAAGAGGAAGAGAATCTTTGAGAAGCGGCTGGCATGTCATATGAAATCAAATCTGAAACAAAGTCAGGCAAATATTATACATTTTAAGTGAAATCCAAATGCTTGTTTACATAGTAAACTGTAATGTCTCAGAAGACGCAACTGTGCATTAGAATTTGAAAAATTATTTTTCTAAATGCCTATGCACATGTATTTACATATTTATATGACAGGCTACAAAGACACTAATGGAGCAATCTATTATTTCCAAAATAATTTAACACTATTTTCAGTTCCATTAATAGCACAGAAATTAAACTTTTAAAACCCTACACAAACAAATCAAGATAACTCATCTCAAATCCATAAATTGAAATGGAGATTTGGTAATTATCTAACTAATTTGATTAATGGAGATGAATAAACTGGATGATTCTGACCCATGGATCTATGTTGGTCCTGAAATGCTTCCTTTGACTGTATAAATCAATTTCAACTGGTTAAATGCTAAGTGTACTGTCTTCACAGCACAAAGTGAAAATGAGATTTTGCAGTCATTTAGTTATCTTTACTAATGCAGGCAGCTAAAAACAATCGCCTACCATAAGATGCATGTATTTCCTGGCAAAATATTGCTTTTCACAGCACAGATATAGTCTAAGGCTCACTCATTACCCCGGGTAATTTTGCTCTATGATTCCCCATTAGGACACTTGATACAAATGTTTCTTTCAAATTGCTCTATTATGTCATAATCAAAAGACGGAACTTGGCCAAAATATTTGTTTACCATCTTGTAGATAGTCAAAACAGTCTGTTGGTGTACTCTTTTGATATTAATTCCTACTCATCCTGGAGTGGATTTTGGCCAAAACATTTGATTGCTCTTTTGAGGACTTTTACAATTGTGTGTCAGTTTAGTCTAATATGAGCCCAATAGCTATGCAATAATGGAAGTCACTTAATAGTGAGTCGGCTGATTTCTTCGTCCATCCACATCATGACAAATAAATACTCCAATCTTAAATGTTCCGGAATACAAAATAACACACTGGTATGAAATAAGTATTTTCGTATATTCTTTTATTGGAGTGTCCGATTTAATCCATAACACACTGGTATGAAATAAGTAATTTCGTATATTATTTTATTGGAGTGTCCGATTTAATCCTCAAGGCCATATTGACAGTATGCTAAATTAATCAATCTGATCAGTTCAATCAAAAATTAAGCAAAACAGCAATAATGATCAGGTTAAACAGTTTACTTAGTATGGTCCAAACCCCAGAAACAAAACCTTGGCTCCTGATTACAAAATGACAGAATTTAGTTTGATAAGTGGCTTTGGGCAGCATTAATTAGGGAGAAATTTCAGTTTTCAACTAGTTAGCCATCATGTGCGTCCGAGTACCCACAAATGGCATTTCAGGTGTCTAAAGTCTACCTGAGTAGAACTAACCCAGACACTATTCGCATTAATCCACCAGAGTCCCTGCTATAAACTGGACCATGGAAGACATATAGAAGCAGGAGATGCATTCCAAGATATTGGAATCTAGAATGAGAGCCAAGAAGCAAGACTAAGCCAGATAAACTTATAATCAAGAACAAAATCCAATATGTAATTGAGTGCTAAACTGTATGACACAGCAACGACCAGCAAAGATCAGTGATTAGAAATATTTATCAGTGCAGGCTGCAGACTGAGGAAAGCGGGAATGAATGCTAGCCTACAAAAAGGCTGCAAAGGATTGCTAAGAAACATGGGTGCTTCAGGAAATACGGATGACAATGAACGAACGACACGATAAGAGTATGTATGACCACGTGGTTCATTGGGGGACAGAAGCAAGAAAGAAATAAGGCTTCCTAACAAGAGATGATCCTGTTACTATCCAATCTAACATCTTCCTTTAATGAGATTTCAGAAGTATCATCACCTGGCCACCATCTTCTCCTCCTGTTGAAATCCTGCCCATTATTTCAAGGCTCTCTTATCCTGTATGTCTTCCATTTTGTTTCAAAGCTATGCATGAGCTACCTTGTCTGAGTTCTCATTGCCCTGTTTTTACTCATCAAGCTTAATCCCTCTTCATCACAGTTTCCCCTTAAACTGTCAACTTCTTGAGTACAGACGTTGTTTTGGTTATTGTTGGGGCCTCACCTGATATGCCAATAAGAGGCCATGAAATTTTTGCTGAGTCAAAAACAATACAAAACAGTTAAATAGTGGATACATAGTGTATTTATATGTGTATGTACATATATATGTAGCAATTATGCTATTTATAATAAATGAGATCGTATAACCTTGAGTTAATGAATGTTGACTACCCACCTATAACAACTAAATGTGTCAGTCACTTGATCTTCCCAGAAAATGACAGCAATCATGCTATGACCAGTTGCTGTCAATAAATCTCATGCTTTGAGTTTTTCTTCATCATGGTAAACAAACAAATGGCCCCGAAGCCCTCCACCCTCAAAAGCGTGGTGACCAATGGCATACCCTGGCTGCAGGGTTCCCGGTTTTCACACTGCAATAAGTGATCCCTGCTCAAAATGTCACCTATGGGAACTCAATAATTCAGATGCTTTTTTTCTTTTTGACTTTTTGCAAACAACAGTATGATTATTATACGTTGCATAAAAAAGCTGGGGAATGACAGAATATTACTTTGCATATTATTTTTTTAGGGTTTAGTTATCAGGAGCTATTAAAATTAAACTCACACGCATGACAGATTCTAAAAGACATCACTATTAAAATGCCAACACTTTCAAAATTCAACACGTTTGATGTGTCTGCCACTTACTATGTCATACCACCTAGAGCTGTTTGTCTTATCAAAGCTGATATCCTCCAAAAAAATTCCACTGAATTACATGCTATAAGCTCACATTATCTCTTTATTCAAAATGCTCAAAAAGTAAAATTCACGGTCATAATGTCTGACTTCACATCAGCTATCCATAAGAAACTATCCTGTATGTGGGTAGTAGTTTTTCCGGATGAGAATGCTGGTTAGTGGAGGAAAAGGAAGACGAGAATAACAGAATTTTGCCATTGGTTGCAAATAGAAGAGGATTATCATGGAAATGCTCTCTCTTTCTTAAGTCCTGTCTCAAATGTCTGTTCTTTCCC
>KE754987.1:0-20139 GCA_000465285.1 Eidolon helvum | reverse complement strand
TTTTCACTTGGTAAGGGCCTGGTGCGCAACAAGGGGATCTCTCAGCTCTCCTGACTTGCCTTCACCTCTGTACTCTTGGGAAAGAATTGCAAAGTGTGACTGGGCTCCGCAGAATACAAATCTTTTGCATCAACCTCCACGTAACTATTAAAATTATTAAAGTTTGACTTTTTTTTTACCCTCACCTTTAGTGAGTTTAGCCTTTCTCCTGCCATGCCCACAGTCGGGAATGGGTCTCTTCTGTCTTTGGATGAATTCATAAATTTCTGGAATTTGTGTCCTCAGCTATCTGATGGGTTTTGAAAGATGTATGTATGTAGTGTATCCAGCTTTTTAGGATAGAGAGTGTGTGTGGGAGGAGAACTTTTTGCAAACTTTTGCATCCTAACTTATAACAAAACTCCATTCCAACCAAAAGTCTCAATAAATAATTATTAAATAAATGAATGCTCTTTCTCCTCAGGCAGCTCCTGTGCTCCTTGTCTGTCTGAAAGATGCTCACTCAACCTTCGCCTCTTTCTCCTTGAAGTCTTTCTCAACTTCTCCAGTGGCCTTGGACACTTATTCTAGTATCCTCTGTTCTTTGATCCTGCCTACATTAATGCTATTATTCTCACAAAATCATAATTGTTTGTACGTCTGTTTTCTCTGCCGAATTTGGAGTTTCTTGTGAGCAAGAACCCTGTGGTTAATAAATTATACACACACAGATATACACTAATTACTAAACTGATATCTGCTTACTGTAACAACTAACACATGAATTTTTATTTTTCGTGCCCAAGTCCAGGCCCCAGTGCCCTGTCTGACACATGGTGAGCACACAACACATGTTTATGGAGTTATTAATAAATAAGTGAGTGGACAAACTCTTTGCATTCTGTTTGAAGTTGCATCAACATAAGATATGCTTACCACTTGCTAACATGTGATCTTTTACTTCCTGCCTGGTTGAAAGGGGAGTGTGCACGTGGGCATGTATTGATTTGCATGTGCAAATCTGTGATTTGACCTGAGTATTCTAAGTTTGGGGTGTTTGCTTTCAAGATTAGAATTTTGACAGCATGAGCCAGTGTCCAGAGATGGATTTTGGAATCTGTTCTAAACAAGCCCCTGGTTAGAGAAATCTACTTTGAAAGGGAAACTGGGCTTCAAGGATTGAGACGTTATGCCAGGCATGGTCTTAAGCAAGGCTGACGCTTCTTATTTCTAGTCTTTGAATTTCAAGACAGAAGGAAGGAATAAAGGGCATCTTAGTCTAACCCTTTGACCGGATTAGATGCTTAGATGTCTTCTTCGCAACTCTCTTCTGTCCCTAGAATTCTTTCTTCCAACACAACTGTTCAATTATGCATAGGATTTGGAGTCACAGAGACCTAAGTTCAAATCTCAGCTCTTAAACTATCTGAGCCTGTTTTCTCACCTGCCAAACAGGGTTCTTGATGCCCACCTCTCAGGGTAGTTTTGAGCATTCAGTGAAA
This sequence comes from Eidolon helvum, assembly GCA_000465285.1. Classification (NCBI taxonomy): domain Eukaryota; kingdom Metazoa; phylum Chordata; class Mammalia; order Chiroptera; family Pteropodidae; genus Eidolon; species Eidolon helvum. Next base: position 18,658 of record KE754987.1, on the reverse strand, counting down.
TCCTGTTTGTAAAGAGCGTACACTGAGTTTTATCTCTTCTCCAGCATCTTCCATCCACCTCACTCTAGGCATCTTTCTGTTATCACTAGGACAAGTCTTAACAGGATACATCGCCACTCAGTCTAGTAGACACAGCAGAGTGGTCACCTTCATTTTAGCCCTTCTCTGTCATTACCAAGGCCGTACTCATAATTCACTGCTACTCTGGGTGGGGCGTGACTTGGAAAGAAAGAAGCTGGGAGAGTACTGTTGCCTGCCTGCTGAGAGCTTTGAGATGACGAGGGGGAAGGAAGGAGAGAAAGAAAGTAGGTAGGGATGGTGAGCCCCACCGTGCACACCGGAGGGAGTAGAACCAGTGCTGCCCAGGGGACAGTGCAGAAAGTCCTCACCCCTGTCCTGGGTCCAGAGAATTCTGCTCATTCTTAGCATTGCCCCCTGGAGCCTCTAAGACAGGCCAAGGATACTGAGGTGGACAAATAAATGGGCCAATAGCTGAAAACGTGACCGAAAAAGACAGATAAACACACAGGTTGATGATAAGAGAGTATTTAAACTCTAGCCACGTAGTAATTTTTTAAATGTTTTTATAAATGTAAAACAGGGATAAGTGACTAGAGTGGAGAATGTCAGGGAACGAGAGCTCGGACTCCAAGTGAAGAGTCCTGACCCTGTACAGCCCAGCTGAGCGAGTATAATTATAACAAAACAAGAAGAACGGGGATTGATAGAACACCTGCGAGGTGCCGAGCATGTATGGTTAACATTTCCGATCTTCAGAAAATGCGAGCAGTTTCCCCGTTGTACAGATGAGGATGCTGTATTTTGTCAGTAATAAAAATGGAATTTACTTGCAGGAGTGTCAAATGCCAAAGTGGAAGCTCTTTTCACTATACCAGCTGGGCTGCTCTTCAGTTCAGCCTGGGTGGGCCAATTGGGTTTGTAAGTACAGGATGTGATGGGCTCAAAGTAACCACGTATCTATAACCAAAGTGTTTTGGATCTTCTTACAGGGCCGTGACACTGTGTGTGTGTGTGTGTGTGTGTGTGTGTGTGTGTGTGTGAGTGTGCGTGTGTGTGTGTGTGAGTATGAGTGTGCGAGGGAGAGAGAGAGAGAGAGAGAGAGAGAGAGAGAGACAACACCCATGGGTGTTTCTCTCCTTTCATAATAATGGATAATAATTCTGAGAAAGTTCCCTTTTCAGGATTCAGGCTATGTTGGGGTGTTTGTTTTCCCACTCCCTGAAGAAAAGTTAATCAGTTTTAGAAGCTGCCCCTTCTGTATCGAGATGACAACTGGGAGAAAAGGAATTGGTTTTTTAGCTGCCGGGTTTGCTAGGCAGCCCCCCTCCCTCTTCCATGGGGCCACTTATTGACATTGAAATATCTCAACAATAAGCAGCTATTGATGGCCCCTGAGGTCAATACCAAGATTCATTGACCCAGGCTGCAAATATGGGAAAGCAGTGAGTCCAAGGTCACGATTTACCTGAAGGGAGGAAAAATAAATCTTGATAAGAACCAAAAATAGAAATCAACATGCATACCGTGGTGTGCATCGCATTACCTCGTTCCAGCAGGAGGCTATTTTAGGAGGTTTCAGGGACTCCTCTGCCATTAGGAGCTGAGTTTGGGACTGGAGAGGAAGTAGAAATAGAAAATGACCCTTCTCTGGTTACCCTGGCCAAGGAGAACGGGCACCCTACACCGCCGGTGGGGATCAGCCCGTCGCCACAGAGAATCTCAGCTTCTGGGATCCGACCGCTCCAGCCATGTCCTTTGGAGAAAGAGCAGAGTGGACTTCCCAAACCACACGAGTTTCGATGGGCGTGGCCGTCAAAGGCGATCATCGCCCCAAAGCACATTTCATTGAGCAGTGCCAAGAGAAGCTCAAATGGTGGTGATGAGCATGATCTTCACTTTTTGGGGGAAACTTCTGCTTTCTAACCTGGCAGGGCAGGGGAGACCAAGTTCTAATCCGCTGTTAGACCCAGGGTGAAGCGGCCTGGAACCTGGTGAGTATGCACCTGATTTTTATAAACATTCCAAGGCTTTCAGTTGCTGTGTTATGACATCGTTTCTCCTTTCGAGGTTATTTTTATTATCATTATTTGTTCAAGTTTAATTAAATTTTTCCCCAATTACAAAAGAAATTCACGTTCTTTGTAGGAAATGTCAAGTTTATTTGTGACGATCCTTTTAATGTGACCCAGAGTGCTTGGGCTCTCTGCCGCAGTGAGGAGAGTATGGGATTTGAGCGCGGATAGACTAGATCTGAGTTCAAGTATATGTTCTACAAATTTAGTAGTTGTATGGTGTCAGGCAAGGAAAGGAATGATTTTCTGCTGACATTTCCTGATCTATAAACTTCTTTTGTAAAGTTATATGAGGTTTAAATCAGGATTTATGTAACATACCTAACAAAACCAATATAAAATAGACAAATGTCTGACAAGTTTGATCGCAAAATATACGCATGCACAAACACACACACACACATGCAAATAAATGACTTTAGAAACAGAATTGGGAACGTAACTACTAAAGTAAAGATGATTTTTAAAATTATAACAGAATACTACATGCAACTTTATTCTAACAAGCTTGAAAGTTAACATAAAATAGATGACTCCTTTAAAAAAAAAAGTAAATAATCAAAATTGCTTAAAGGAGAGGCATCAAGTCAATATTTGTATGTATCAGAAATCAATCAAAATATAGAAATCGTGCTAGGTCTTTCAAACCAAAGAAGTTTAATATAGGAATTGGCTACATGGGTGATGATGGAAGAACTGAGAAACTTCATAGGTTGCCCAGCAACAGCAGGAAGTTGGAAAAGACAAGGAGAGGAGGTACCTCTAGCAGAGGCCAGTCTGGTGGAAGCTGAATCTACTGATGGAAGGGCTGAGAACAGTGACTTAAGCTGCCAGGGGGATGCAAGTGCTGTCGAAGATGCTACCCAAAGCAGGAGAAAAGGGGAGGAAGTAACACCCTTGTTTCTCCCCACTTTCCTTCTCCCAATTTTCAATCAGTGCCTCCCACTGGCCAACCTACCTGGAAGCCAGAAGTCAAGTAAGCCTGGAAATGTAGTTCTCTGAGACACAGAGCAAAGCAGGGGAAGAGTGGGGAATGGATCTGATGGCAAAAAAGGCATGAGTGGTTCAAGGTCATAGTCCCAAGGAGTTGATGAGCGAGTTCTATTAAACCTTCAAAGAACTGTTAATTCCTATGATACATAAACTATGCAGGAACAGAGTAGGAAATGAAATGTTTCAAATTAATTCTAAGAAACAGCACCACATGGATACCAAAGCCACAATAGCACAAAAAGTAAGCAAAAGCCTAAAACCAGTTTCATTATTAAAAATTAGAGGCAGACAAATTATGAATAAATCAAATTTCTCAGCACATTAAAAATAATGTGTTACACTCAAGTTAATTTGTTTTAAGAATGAAAGGATGGTTTGATACCAGGAAATACTTTAACATAATTTTTTACATAAACAAATTAAAGGAAAAAAATATTTTCCGATCGTTTTGGTGGCTACTAAAGAGAGACTTTATAAAATTCAACACCTTTTCTCATTAAAAATGAAAAGTGTTGGTAAATGGTTTTCAATCCAGTAAAGTTTCCTTCACACTGTAGCAAACCAACCACAAATATCATACTTCACAGTTACATATTAAACTCCTTTTCAGTGTAAACAGTTTGATAAAAGTTTAAGTACTATCATGCCTACCATTTCACACTAAAGCACGGGCAATAAGGATATCAAACAAAATCAGGTATAAATGTTTCTAGAGACCAAACCGTTGCTATTTACACATAATATGATTATCAATCGAATAATTCAGGAGAATCAACTAAAAAGCCACTAGAATAAAATTAAGTTGAATTTAAAGTGAACATACAAAATCCAATAGCTTTTCTATTTGCTAGCAATAAACAATTAGAAAATCTAATTAACAATGGATGTCACTCATAATTACAACAGAAGCTATGAAATACCCAGACAAACCTAATAAAGTATACAGGAAGAAAATAATAAAACTTCACAGAAAGACGCAAAAGAAGGCTTAAGCAATACTCCTCTGTGAAAAGACTCAACCTTGAAAATATATTCATTCACTTTATATTCATACATACAGATAACGTTATCTCAATTAAAAAACAGACAAGAGATTTTTAACTTGATGAGTTGATTCTAAAATTCATACGGAAAAAAGCAATGCCAGAAATTAGATGAGACATTTTTGGAAAAGAAGCACATTAAATAGGGATTTGTCTCATCAAGTAAAAAAAAACCCATATTATATGGGCATTTGTTCAGATACCTGAGATGCAAGAATGGAAAAGCAGACCAAGTGAGCAGAACAGAGGCCAAACGCGAATACCTACCTGTATGCAGGGTGATTTTAGTTTAAGATTCAGGTAACAGTGCAGCAGGAGAAGGACAGCATAGTCGGCAAATTATGTCTGTCACCCTTGGGGCAGGCGGGTTAGGCCCTGAATCACAAAAATAAACTCAAAATAAATTAAAGATCTAAACATAAAGAAAATCCAACCTTTGATTAAAAAAAAATATTAGGTTAAGACCACTATTTCTTTTTAAAATCTTCTCAATAGGGAAAATTTTTTAAAGAAAAAAAAAATGTAGAACTTAGTAGTCATAAAAGGAAAAGTTATAACCCAACAAGTGTTTTTTAAAGAAATAACCAGAATCAGAATGACAGTCCGAGAGAAAATATTTACAACAGTTAACCAATAAGAGAATAATAATTCATAGGATAGATAGAAAGCATCTACAAGTCAATAAGCAAAGCCAAAACACTCACTTGAAAAATGGGAGGAAAGATACAAATAATTCATAGTCTTAAAGGGTAAAAAAAAAATGGCCAAAAAGTATTTTTTGTACTACTTGCTGTTAACTGGTAATCAGAAAAAATGCAAATGAGGATGAAATGATAACATGTTTTGACTCATCAGTTTCATTAAATGAAAACCGTAGATTGCTGTGTACCCCACTCATGCATGTATTCTATCTGCTGGGGACGCAGCCCTGTCAAATGATCGTAGATTTGGGATGCGTGCCACATCCTGACGCACAGCACTCCATCCTCAAGGACTGTCACCTCAAACCCGGTGCCTCAGCTGTACTTTCAAGAGGCCACCCCACTGCTCTATCAGGCTGGCAGCTTCTGGATGGTGCTGTGTGTGGCTGGAGGCTCAAGGTGCAACATTTTTTTTTTTTTTTTAATTTTGAAGGAAGTTTTCTAGCATGTCACACAGATCACTGGGCCCTGACGAATTTCACTGATGTTGCAGACTCCTGAATTTTTGTTGGGTTATTTCCTACCCTCTGGAGAACATATGTCCTACCAGGATGTCTGGAGCACTTACACTTCTTGCTTATTAAGTCTGATGAACATGACGCCAATCATATAGTGACCGGTGTAACGAGAGTGGAACATCCAGACACCTAGATCTCTTGGAAACAAAGCCGGAGAAGTAGCACAGCCCTGGGCTCAAACTGAATGTTTACTGCCAACAGCCTCATGTGAATGCAAACTGCTTCAAGTCCTCTTTCTTGAGAGGTATTGAAAAGAAAGCATTTGCCCCGTCAGTAGCTGCCTGTCATATACCAGAAGCTGTGTTAATGTGTTCTATTAAAGATAGTACATTAAGCCACAGTTCGAGCCGCGACTTGTTTAAGTTTGCGGAAGTCCACTGTCATCTGCCGTGACCCATCTGGTTTCACAGGGGCCAGACAACGTGAATATGATGGGGATCACCACCCCCACATCCTGCAAATCTTTGAGGCCCTGATCTCTGCCATTCTTCCCAGTGTGCAATATAGTTTTTGATTTAATACCTTGGTCAGGTGGAGGTAAGGGGTGGGATGGTCAGTTTCAAGGACTCCCACTTGGCCACAATAGCTCATTCCTACTACAATAATACTTATTCCATAAGCTGAGGAATAAGGTGAGGGCTGTGCCGGCATCTAAGCATCTTAATTTGGATTATACATTCATGAATCAGAGAAATGACCACTAATGGGGTCAGTGGTCCTAGTGGAGTCACTGTGCAATGACCCTGGGCCAGAACTCTACTTATTACCTGACGCCCCCACCCACGCCCCCTATGCCTCTAATGGGGGACCACAGTAGTACTTTGGGTCTCTGAATTTCACCATCGACTTGGACTTTGTTTCCAGTCCTTGAAAGATCTGGATATTCCCTTCTCCTGGGGTAGGTTGCTGAGTCAGTAAACCATCTTCCAACAAGGAGAATTAGGCCACTTCTGAGGGGCTCCGAGGTTCCTAATCACAGGGACTCAGCTATCACGCTCCCAAAATATGCCAGCCCTTCACCTCAGGGCCCTGACTTTGGCATAAGAGACTTGCCAAAGCTGAGAATTCAAACGTCTGAAGTTGCGCATTGCTTCATCGTAGATACTGAGCCTGGCTTTCAGCACGATGCACCTCCCAGCTACGGCAGATGGGGACCTCGCTTCCAGAGAGGTCCTACGGCTTCCACGCTGCACTCTGAATCGGTGATTAATTGGCTTGGGCCTATCGTTTTCTGTCTTTGAGGCACCGATGGCTCTCAGAGACAGCCTTTCAGCTCCACAGTCTCCATAATTACTCTTTCTGCTCTATCGCTCAGATGCCAGAAACATTGCAAAAGCCAGTACGTCCCCTTCCAACTGTAAGCTGTCACAGAAATAGTGTCGTTCCACGTGCCAGGAACTGTCAGTTGTTCCCCTGCCGCCAGCATTGGGGTCCTCGTCGCCAGCAAGTCAACCAACTCCAGAATTCCACCCTTAGAATCCGCTCCTGCTGACAGCGTCTTAGGTCAGGTCCCTGAGACCAGTGGTTCTGGGAGTGTGGTCCTTGGACCAGCAGCATCAGCATCACCTGGGAACTTGTCAGGGGTGCAAATTTTGGGCCCCAGGTCAACAGAAACAGAAGCTCTAGGGGTGAGGGCCCGCGATCTGCTTTAACCTGTCCCAAGTCTGCGGAAGGCTGAGAAACATTGCCCCAAAGCAGAGCCTGAGATAGGATTCTTGTGCAAGTGATTTTGAAGGTGTAAGGGAGTGAAGAAAGCGGAATAAGGCAGAGGAAGGCCAAGATGGGGTTCAGCCGAAGTTCTGCCTCAGCCCGACACGACGGGGCGCTCTGGAGCATAAAGGATACCATAGGGTCGTCCGCCCCTGGAGGTAAGGAGGCCCACTCACCTTTGTACACCTGCATCAGTCACCACTGGCTGAGGATCCCTCTGCCAAAGGCAACTGGGGAAAATTTCCAGGCATCTCCAAGTAAGGCTGCTCCAGATGGCTGTGGGTAATCTGAAGAAGGCACAGCTGTGAGCCGTTAGCAGCTAACACGTACTGTCCCCTGGGTATCAAGACAAGGCCTAGTGAAGGGCATCTGGTTGCGGCACCGACAGCATCTATTACAAAGTGCCCGGAGCTTGTTAATTTTCTTAGGCATAAGAACACAGTGAAGTGCACTGGAAAAAAAAAGGGGCTCCAGTGGGGTTTGGGTCCTAACACCAGACGACAGTCACGTGTCCTGACATTTGTCCTCAGTGCCCTCATTTATAATATGGGGCTAACACCGCTCTCTCGTGGTTGTGAATGTCAACTTCGATAACCCGGGAGAATGCATTGTAAACTTCAAGGCATAAAGGAATATTATTTGGAGTGTATGGTCTTTTTGCGGAGCAGGAAAGAAATGCATAATTTACCTTTAGCGATGAGGATTTATTACCGAGAGAGATTTGCTGGGCCACAGGGTTGAGCGTTTTCATCCTAACTAGATATTGTCAGATTGCTCTCTAAAACGATAATATCCATTTCCACTCCCACCAGCAACATATGAGAATTCCCATTTCCCTTACAACCTGGCCAGTTCTCTCTCATTTGTTTAGGCCAGTCTAATGGGGATGAGGGACACGTGCATAGGGAAGTACAAGTTCAAGTATATTCTCTCCAGTATTTTTGAAAGAGATAAAATTGGAGATAAGCCAGATGCACCTCATTAAGGGAGTGAATAAATTAATCGTGATGTATTTATAGAGTGGATTGCTGTTATATTACAATGGATGAACTAACATATAATGTGATACACACACACACACACACACACACACACACGTGTGTATAACCATACTGAGTGGAAAACAGAAGTTGTATGACATGATTTAGTCTATTACACCATTTACGTACACGTGAATAAGAACACGTGAAACAATACCACGTATTGCTGAAGGGATGCACGCATTTGTAATAAAAGTATAAAAAATAAGCACTGAACACACACTAAACTCGTAGTAGCACCTACTTATGGTGAAAGAAGGGAGCGAGATTGGGGAGGGAGGCACAAAAGACATTAATCTTTTTTCTAAAGTTGCAGTCCTTAATGAAAGAGAACAATCAGAAAAAAATACGTATGTGAAAAAACGCTCAACATTTGTTGATGCGGCCTAGCAGATTTCTGGGTTCTTGTATCCTTGGTACTTTATTCTTCACTTTAATTATTGTTTTAATGGCCTAGGGCACATTTCTTCAGAAGGGGACTGAGGATGTGGCAGCCACCTCATTTCATTTTGCAACCCCGTGCTGGGCGTTGGTGTACACGCAAGTGAACAAAATAGCCATGAACTTGGACCTCATGGAATGTATGGCCTCATGGGATAGAGAGACGCAAATTGTGGTAAGCACAAGGATGGGAAATTACAGAGTGCAGTGATAAAGTAAATGAGCGAGGTTAAATTTAAACTGGGGCGTTGGGAAGGGCATTTCAGAAAAACGAGTTTTAAATTGAGGCCTGAGGGTTAGCAGGAAGTAGCCAGCGGGGAGTAGGGGGAATAGATTGGATTCTGGGCCTTGGGAACTATGTGGGAGAAGCCCCCCACCCCCGGGCAGGTCAGAGCATGACTTCTTCGGGGAAAATGAAAGGTGGAGTCGCCAGGGCAGGAGGGGCGCACGGCAGAACCCCAAGAGGGGGGTTGTGGATGGCAAGAGACGAGGCCGGGGGCACTGGCTGGGCAGGTTCGGGCCAGAATGTGCAGACCACAGTCAGGATGTTTTTGTTTCTTTTTTAAAATTTTATAAGTAACAGAGTACCTCTGCAAGTTTTTTATATCTTAATGAGTAACAAGGTATCCTTGCAATTTGTTTTTTAAACTTTCTCATTATAAAATTTTCAAACACACACAAAAGAGATAAACACAGTGTAACCCTGTGTCCCCAGCTCCAACGTGACCAGTCTCTCGCGCCCCTCATCCGCCTGGTCTTATTTTGGAGCGATTCATCACATCACATCATTTCACAGAGAAATATTACAGTATCTTTAAAAGAGAAGGAGTCTCTGTTAGGGAGAAAAAAAAAATAACCAAAATACAGTATCACACCTAAAAATTGAATAATAATTTCTGCATATTTGAAGAGTTTTAATCAGGAGAATCACATTATGTGATTTAGTGTTGATAAACCACCATGGCGACCCTGTGCGGGACAGATTTACAGGCTGGAGAAAGCGAGGCAGAGTTAGGAGGCCGTGGTAGAGGTCCAGGCAGGACTCTTGGTGGGAGCTGGACCAAGGCAGTAGCAGAGGATGTGGAGAGGGGGGCAGATGGCATGTCTATTCGAGAGGGAGATGCACAGACTCAGTGATGGATCGAATGTGGAGGCTGAGACAGGGAGATGCCGAGGATGGTCCGAGGCTCTATCCTGAGCATTGGGGAGCGTGGAGGCACCACTTACTGAGATGAGAAAACTAGGTAAGCAGTGATGGGGTGTGGGCAGGAGAAGGAAGATGAAGAGTTCAGCTTTGGGGATCGCTCCCCTCCCTTATGAGTTTGCTCAGAGGGCTGAGGAAAGAGGTGCCTGCCATTCTCCCAGGCCTCCACTATCCCCCGTCCTTGGCACCCCTGCACCTTTGCGACAGGCCTTGGGAGCAGAAGGCCCTGTGTAAATGCTATGCAGGAGGAGGCTTTAGACCAGGGGAACAAAGAAGCCATTCAGCTTTCCAGAAGGGCCACTAAGCATCTGTGGATAGCCAGGTACTTCATTCTCCTTTGAGGAGTGAGTTTTGCCCTCTTAAGCCTTTGGGATGCCTTCACATCCTGGCCCTGAGCCATTATCTCTGAGATATTTTCCTATCATGAGAATGAAAAGAGAATGGTGAGTTTGCCAAATGTTAAGGCAATGGCATTGACCAGATGCCCCCAAACTGGCATAAATACAGAGATACAGAGGAGAGACATGGCTGTGCCAGGAATTCTGCCAGCCTGCACAGTGTCTTGGGGTGAATTAGAGGACATCTCCTTGGGCAGATGCACATGAGCCCCCAGGCACATGAGCTTGAAGGTGGACAGTATCTTTGTGAAAATGAAGAAAAGATGTTTCTTTTCAGGGTGGTGTAGCCCTCTGCCCACCTATCTTCAGCCATTGGAAAGTAAGCATTGACAGTGGCGCTATACTTTGTCCTTGTCTATGGTAGCTTTTAATCTGGTTGGCGAGATGAGGAGCACATTGCAATGGTTACACTATTGTGCGCTTCGTCTTGGCATTATGTATGGGGGCACTGGGGCAGGGGCTGGATGGATTCAGGAGATCGACATGGAACAGAATCGTCAGGAAAGACTCTTAGAAATCAGCCAGATCTGAACTGAGCATTAAGGAAAGAGCTGGGAAAGAGACTATCCCAGATGAGAGTCTCCCCACTCCTTCTTCAGTGGGATAAGGCCACACCAAGGTGACATGAAAGTCAAGGGAAGGGCATGATCTAGAAAGGCCACAGTGATTGGCCATAGCCAGTGCTGCTGGATGCTCCAGAGAATTAAAGCTGAGAGAAGACCTTTTAGAAAAGTGGTTTTTTTTTTGTTTGTCTTTTTAAGAACAGTGAGTCAAGAGCTAGATTTGAAGGGGTTAAGGAAGGGAGGTATATAAAGAAACAGAGGTACAGCCTGTTTTGCATGAATTTAAAAAATTTGGCAGGAAAAGCCAATTGAGAAATGGGATGGTAGCTGGAAGAGGAAAAAGGGTCAAGTGAAGCTTTTTTAAGTTGGGAACACCTGCTCCTATTTAAAGGCGTTATGAAAAGAGTTGGTGAGAAGAAAAAGACTGAGCACAACCATAGAGGAACAGTACTCACAGGAGGAGGGTCCCTTGGGACTTAAAAAGTTTCTTGATTCAGAGATGAGGGATGCTGGATTTCTAAGATGAGAGGATGGCCCCAGGACAGATGTAGTAACAAATGACAACTCTTTAGATATGTAGCCTTAATCATTTAAAGCAAATATGAGGTGAGAGAGAATTAAAGCAACAGGTCTCATCTCAAAATGTGATGTGTATACATGTCACCTAGAGATCTTGTTAAATAGATTCCGATTCAGTAGTTCTGGGGTGAAGCCTGATAATCTACATTTCCAACAAGTTCTCTGGTGATGCCCATGGTGCTGGCCTTCGTGTGTCATATCCGGCTAGTGAGAGTCTTAGGAAGTGGAAATAGAGAACATGGAGAAGAAGAAATTATCAAAATCCTAAGCAAGGAAACTTCCTTGAGGAGAACGAATGTCCAAATCTCCCGAGTGAAAGGGCTCGCTAAGCAGGATGTGTGGAAAAGAGATCAACAGGGAGACACCTCTGGAGAAATTTCAGAACAAGGACAAAAAAATTCTCTCCAGAGAGAACAAATAAGTTGTCGTCAGAGCTATGAGGATAAACCTGGTATCTTAGAAATTCACCAGAAATGCAGGGGCTCAAATATCTCCAATGTTCTAAGGGAAGACTATTTTGAACCTGGAATTATATACCCAGCCAAACTGTCATGCAACGACAGGATACCCTGATGAGAAGCACAACTTATTTAACAAGAACCTCAGAGCTATCTCTCCTATCATCTTTCCATGGGCCTGCCGGCATAATGGTAACCTGAAATTCAGGAAAGCAAAGCAGTAAAAGTAATGAAGTCTAGGTCTACAGATCTGACCTTCTGGCTTTATCCAGAGGAAGTCAAGAGTTGAAGGAAATAGAAAAAAAATTGAGATACAGTCATTCAGGAATGAGGGAGTAGGTCATACCATCCGTGAAAAGTAAGAAGAAGCTGATGGTAGACTCTTGAAACAACAGAAGTCAAGGCAGGCTGGTGGGTTCTTGGTACGAAGAGGCCTGCCTGCTCCTGCCCTGAGAAGTGGGAGTAGGATGGAGAGGTGCTCCTGTTTTTTGGTGACATCTTTAGGGGGAAATTCAGAGTTTCGTTAAGATAGGAAGGCAAAAGCAAGACACAAGGAAATTGCTTTAGAATAAAAGAAACGCATGCTTGGAATGGGGTTCCATGGAATGCAGTAAAAAACCAGGTTGTAGATAGATTGATTTGCGTGGGGGTGAGCTGGGTAGTTATCGAGATGTGGAATAAGACAGCAAGATGAGAACAGCTTTGGCTAAAATGGTTATTAAGGTCAATCAGGGTAAGGAAAACAGGGATTTCCAGGGACTTGTTAAGCTTTTTAAGTTTGTAAGAACCAGAGAGATTTAGTCCTCAATAGAATATATGATAAAAGCGGGGTGAAGAGGACAAGAGGCCTAAACTCAATGATCCCAACTAAATTTTTGGTTGTGTTGATCAGAGTACTAGGCTTAACTGACCACAGGCACACCCAGTCAAGGCTGACCCCAGCCCGGCAGAGGGGGAAAATCTTGACGAGGCCATGAGGCCAAGCCAGCAAAGGCAAAGGATGGAAGGAGGCTGTGTGGATCGAAGCAGAGGAAGAAGCTGGTCCACAGAGGTCTGTTCAGGCAGGTAGAGTAGACCTGGAATCAATAGTGCCCTGGGCAAAGAAAGTAGTACCATTCAACCAGGTTGATGCTTCTCTGCCCAAGACAGGAATATCTATCTATTCCCTGGACGACTCTTCACATTGTCTAAATTCCGGCTGGGTGTGATTGTCAGACAGATAAAAGTCAGGCACAGGGAAGCTAGGATTGTCTCACATCACCCAACTGCTGCCCTTATAGGGCTTCGGGCAAGTATGGACGGGCAGGCTGAGGCCTGGGCAGGCTGTACACCATGGAATCCCAAAGTCTAACACAGCTATGGGGCTACTTGCCTTCATTTTCTTCTAGGGCAAGAGTTGGCAATGTTTTCTGCAAAGGGCAGATAGCTACTGTTTAAAATCTCTGACACCACAACCCAGCTCTTGCTCACCCTTGCATTTTGCCTTCTAAAAAATGCTTCCATCTTATGCTAAGCACAGGTAGACTTTGGTCTTAGAATGTTAATTGAATCACATTTGCTATGCAGCGGCTATTAAGAATTCTGTAGTGTAAACTTTCATAAAGAGAAGTGTCCTTTTCAGAAACCGTGTAAGCCGGCCTAACTCTGCCATAGCTCAACTTAGAATGTTAATTGCATAATTGATGAGAAGTATCCTCACGCCCGAAACCCGAGCTACCTTTCAACTTAGTTCTGCAAAGCCTCATGTCGGAGAAATCAAATGAATGTGTGTGATTGTATATGTTACAGATATTAGTCAAAGATTGGGTTAATTTTCAAGGAGCAGCAAATGTTCCTTGTAAATACAAGTATCAGAAAACACACGTTAGAGGTGTAAATAGCTTAATTTGCAAGGTCAGTGGAAGTAAAGACACAGTAATGAAACTAAAAGACTGTTCCCACTTCATGTATATTTTCCCATTGTTTTGATGTTATTGAACATATATCATCGCTTGGTCTGATTTTGATTAGTTTATATGCACCGAGCAAAACAGGCAACAAAACTCTCTGCCTTCAAGTTGCTTACATTCTCTTGGGAGAATAGGAGAAATAAATAAACTCACAAATAAAATCTATAGGATATCAGACAGTGCTAAAGAGAAAAACAGTCGGAAGGGAGACAGGGAGAATGTGCGTGCGTGTGTGTGTGTGTGTGTACATGCATGTGTGTGTGCACATGTATGTGTGTGTGTGTGTCAGGGGAGGAGGGTGAGTCATCAAGGCTGACACCCAGCAGCACGAGCTGGTGGAGTGGCCCAGGCAGCGACTGCTCTGATCCGTCAGTACCTCTGCTTTCTCAGTGGTGACTGCTTTGAACATCACCCGCGAGAGGGATTGCTTTTTCAGAATGATTGACAGAATGACCTCACTGGTCAGACACCCTTTAAACAGAGACAGAGTGAAGGTGAAGGAGTGAGCCATGTGCAAGGGAATTTCTGGCCCAGGGAACAGCAAGAATAGCCAAGCCCTGAGGCAGGCCTCTGTGTGGCTCCAACCTGCCAGGAAGTGGTCTGTGCCCCTTTGGTCGGGAGAGGCTGTCTCTGATCGTTCTGAAAGGCAGATCCATAACTCCCTCTTATACTAAGCAGATTAAATAAACCCTGTTCAAGTTAGAGTTCATGGCTCTGTGATTTCGAATGGCCCTAAATGATTCTAAATCCTTGTCCAATTTAAAGATCAATGTCTCGGCTGCCTTGAAACAGGCTTCTCTGTGATACTTGTATCCTTAATTGTAGACACATTAGGGCATTCATGAGTGAAATGTGTACTGGTTTTGTTTCTGAAACTACCACAAAGTACACATTCTGCTCCAACCAACTTCCTCCTTCCTGGACCTTCTAGCAGTGTGTGTTCATAGCGCCCTCTCCTGGCCAGCTTTAGCACTATGTTCCTCCACCAGACTTGGCTGCACCCTGACTGGTCGAACCCAGGGCTCAGGGTGGCTGGACAAGCCGGGATAGAAGATGCCTGTGTTTCCTCATGCGTTCACTTCCTTCCCCAGCCTGGCCTACATTTAGCAGTTTTATTGTTTAAAAATGCTGTCTCCTGTGGTCTGTTAACCTCTGTTCTCTCCGGCTTGCATCTGGCTCGGGACCAGCAAACCATTGTGCATTGCTACATGAGTATTGGCGGGTTTCTGCTCCATTTCTCCCTGTCCCTTTGCCCCCTTTGCTGGAGGATTGGCAGGCACAAGCCGAGAGGATCACGGAAGTCGAAACGTCACTCGTTTTGGATATACCCCCAGCCAATCAGATCCCAGGGCTTGGAGGCCAATAGCAGAACCCATGGTGGTTCTGACCTTAGCACAGAGGAGCTAAAGATGCAAACTGTCCCCCAGCCTGGCGGTGGACACGCACTGTGCTCTTAGGTCCTTCCTCCTAAGGGAGTGAGACTAAATGATAATGGGCAATTGAGGATGGGGGTGGAGCCTGGTTAGGGGACTGCTGTGGGCTAAATTGTATCTTCCAAAAATTCGTATACTGAAGCTCTAACCTCGCCCCTACCCCAGTGTGACCATATTTGGAGAGAGGGTCTTTGGGAGGTAATTTGGTTCACATGAGGTCATAAAAATGGGGCCCCAATGATGAGATTAGTGCCCTTCTAAGAAGAAGAAGGACCAGTCTACAGCCACGCTACCCTGAACAAGCCCGATCCCCTCTGATCTTGGAAGCTAAGCAGGGTCAGGCCTGGTTAGTACCTGGATGGGAGACAACCTAGGAAGACCAGATTCTGTAGGTGTAAAAAATAAGAAGGGATTGTAAGCTGACAAGGTCCTTGCAATCCGTGAGGTCAACCAAGGGTTACCTCGCCCAAAAAATAAATAAATAAAAATTATAAATTTGCTTTTTTACAATAAACCTGGGAAGAAAAACTAAAGTGGACACCCTTCTCCCCATTTTTTTTTTTTAAAAAGAAGAGGGACCAGAACTCACTCTCTCTGCCATGTGAGGACACAGCAAGACGACTGCCATCTACAAGCCAGGAAGAGCCCCTTCTCCAAGAACTAAAAAGGCCAGCATCTTGATCTGGGACCTACCAGCCTCCAGAACTGTGAGAAGTAAATGTCTGTGCTATTTTGTTATGGTGGCCTGAGCTGACTGGACAGGGACCCGGAACCTGTCTCTTTTCCAGTGGAGATTAATAAACCATTTCTATCTATTCTACTCCTCCCCTTTTTCCATCTTTAAAACAGAACAAAATGGGGGGGGAAAAAAGGATGCCATTAATGATTTACTCGAAGTCGTGTTTCAAGGCAATTAGTTGTCTGCCTTGTCTTCAGGTGGAACAGACGGCTCTGCTGGAAGTCTTTACTCTGGGAGGGGGTCCTCTCCCCCACCCCCCACTGCCTTGGCAACCCAGAGAGCAGCCTGGGAGGAATGAGATGCTGGGGAGGGTGGTGTTTGGAAGGAGAGATGCAGGCTGGAAGATTTCGCCCTGAAACAGTCTAAAGGCCACTTCAATCCTGACTCCTCTAGTCTTTCATTTCTCTTCTCGACTGAGTCCTGTCTAATCCTTTCCTTCTCTTCTGATGATCACTCTTTCTGCCTCCTTATTCTCAGCAAAGTAACCACAGAGTGGGCTTCTGGGCTGAGGATGGCTGCCAGAGCAACCTGGGAAGCAGGGAACAGGGGGTGAGGGACTGGGGACAGGGTTGGGGGTGGGGAGCAGACAGACGTGCCTTTGCCTCTGGTATCAGTGCTGCCTGCCTGGTCCCCACTGATGGCGTATGTGCCTGACCCTACAACTGGACACTCTGTTCCACTTGCTGTTACATTTGAGATGGAAAATAGAAAAAGATATACAATAATCACATTGAAGAGCTGACTGTGCCCTGCCTACCCTTTGGTTTGTGCGTGTGAAATGGAGCAGAGGACGGGTTCGCCACCGAAGGACTGCGGGGTAAGGAGAGGCCTGGCCTTCTGTGACATTGAGCAGCTCCAGCCCCCTGTCCCGAACTCTGTCTTCTCGCTCATGGCTGGCGCGTGGTGTGACGCATCTCCTGCTCCAAAGGCCCCTGGCAAAGCTCTGCAGTAACACTCTCTCACTGGCTGCGTGTGTGGGACGAGAAGCCAAGAGAGTGGCTCTGTTGGGGTTCAGCGAAGGTTTTTCTAAGAGAAGAGTGACATTTGAAACACGCTTGAAAAGGGAGAAGGGGAAAGGTGAAGCAGACTGATTCATGCCTTCCCTTCTCTTTTGAAATGAATTGTGCTACTCTCTGCCACTGTGCCCAACCCCACGCCCCTCCCCCCACTCAAATTTTCAGAGTGAAATGTATGCACAGAACATGTCTGGGATACTGGCTCTGGGGATGGAGGGAGATGGGCTAGAAATGAGCGAGACTACCCAGACCCTGTCTCGCGTCTCCCAGGGGAGCTGTAGGCACAGACTCACATTGGAAAGGACAGGATTGCAACAGGCAGGAGAGTGGAGCCTGAGAAAGCCACAGAGCCCCTCCTGATGTAGCACCCGCTACGGAACTGTACCGTTTGCAGCCTCTAATTACGCCGCTGGTGGCAAGAATGAGGTCATGGTGTCTGCAAATGACGTTCCCAGTAATGAGCCCCTCTCAAAGTGGCAGGCTCCCTGCTCGGCCTCCTCCTGGCCCAGCAAAACTCTGATAAGAAGCAAAGTCAGACAGTTCCCTTCGTGTGTGTGTGTGTGTGTGTGTGTGTCCAGGCTGAGGCCAGAAAGAGCCTATGTGTCCTCTTTTCCACTCCAGAGGGACGGAGACAGATTTGCCTTAAGAGCTACTGGTGGGGTACTGTCCGCTCTGCTAACAGTCTGGGATGCCTGGCGACTTCCATCACAAAAGGAAACCTCTAGCCTCCCCACAAGTCCCCGGTTGGTGCCCTGCCCTGGCCACTGGGGATCAAACCCCAGAAGAAGGTGCTAGGGCTGCACATGGTTGTGCAACCCAGTCTCTTCCTACAAAGAGAAGAAACGCTGTGTGGAGCCCCAGGAGCATCCAAACCAGACTCCTGCTGCCAGACGCGAAGAGCGTAGATTCCCCTGGGGTTTCTGACAGTTGTGTCGACGTGAGCTCCCACCCTCTGAGAAGGGAGATTCAGCCTTTCTGCTCCTCTGCCGGCTGAGGACAGGTTCCGGCAAATCCGGCAAATCCGGCTCTGAGGCCCCCTCTGTGAGCGAGCTGTGAAACAGCACCCTGCAGCCCCGCTATTCTCCACGGTCTGGGAAGGGCCTGGGCTCTCGGCTGGGGTGGTTAGAGCGTGTGTGTGTCAGGGGTGGGCACAGCTGGGCATCCCTAACGCATCTGGCAATGGCGTGGCCATCAAGGGGAAGGAGGGCCGGCCACTTCTAGGCCACCTGCCCCCAAAGCCCTCTCATTTACCAATCAGCCATCCAGAAGGGTTTCGGCCTGGGATGGAGCACACACAGGTTGCCAGGGATAAAAGTCGACAAAACGTTGTGTGAATTAGGTGATTGAAGGACTGTAGAGTAGGCAGGCTAGCTTCTCGGCCATTTTCAGAAGGGCAGCATAGTTCTTTTTCCGTGGCAGGTGAAATGAGAATGCAAAAGTGGAGAAATGTCTTTGATGGCTGTGTGCACTCCGCAGCCATCAGAAGTGGTGCCCTCTGGGCCACCGGGGACAGAGGAGAAAGTGCGGGGGAGGGGGGGTCTCATGACTCTGACTCTTTGCTTCTTAACAGTAACACAAGTGGGCAGCACCCCTCTACCTGACTCAGCAGGCAAAGTGCCAGGGAGCACAGTCGTTTAGGGGCCCATGAAAATATTTAATTTCTTTTAAAATCAGAAGTAATAAATGAAATCTTAGGTTGAAGAAAATGTTTTAGCATGTAATATTAATAAATTTGTCTTTATGCCGACCATCATAAAATATTATTTTTAATATATATATA
>KE754985.1:12605-23206 GCA_000465285.1 Eidolon helvum | reverse complement strand
CCCAGCCTAGGGTCTGGCCCAGAGCGCCTCT
Organism: Eidolon helvum; assembly: GCA_000465285.1. Taxonomy (NCBI): domain Eukaryota; kingdom Metazoa; phylum Chordata; class Mammalia; order Chiroptera; family Pteropodidae; genus Eidolon; species Eidolon helvum. The sequence goes on along the minus strand of KE754985.1, from coordinate 23,175 downwards.
GTTTGTTCAGTAGGGGAAAAAGAAGGAAGACAAGAAGAAGGCTAGGGTAGGAGTGTTCAGAGGGAGAGGGACACCGGGGGTATGTGGGCAGTGGGCGGGGGCAGGGGGCGGGCAGGGTAGTCCGATTAGATGAAATCCACATGGTAAGGGGCGAAGACAGCTTAGTAAAGGTAACAGTGATTTGCCTGGGCAGTGATTTGTTTGGACCTAGTAGAGGTACTTGTGGAATCCCATTATGTAGTTATTAAATTGGGCCGTCCAAATTTGAATTACCCCGGAATAGAAGAAGGTCTATGAGATAAGATTTATTGAACTAAGGAAAGTCAGAGCTGGGAAGAGGCCAAATCATAGGGATCCTGCCAACATCCCCCAGCAGAGGTCATGCGCCTGGCCTGTCTTGGCTTGTCCTTGGCACGGGTTGTTTGGAGCAGAGGTTATGAAGGAGGGTGACAGCTTTACTGAGTAACTTGGTGCCCCGAGAAGGTCCTGTAGGTGCTGCCTGTGTTACATGTGCACTGTTTTGGAGTCCCTGAAGCATGGATATCTGATAGATGGACAGCACTGCACAGTGTACAGATAGCTTACATATACCATTTCATCTGACCCCCCTCAGTAGTCCTGTGGGCAAGACGTAGAATTATCCTCAGCAGACAGAGGAGGGAACAGCCTCAGAGAGATCAAGTGATCTACTTGGGGTTACACAGCTCATTAGAGGTAATGCCAGGACTGGACCCTGGCCTTCTGATTCTAAATCATTTGCACTTCACATTGTACATAGCATACGGAAAGCAGCCTAGCTAGCCTAGTGCCTCCCTCAATGAATGAAAGAGAAAGTCCACTTTGATACATTGTTTTAGCTTGTTGCTCTTTCTGACTAGAAAGTCTCCCTTGTCCCTGGTACCTTTCCAATGACTGACACTGATGGGAAAAGCCATTTCTGAAACTTCTCTTGTTTGAGCAAGTGTACTGTGGACAGAGTTTTCAGACAGTAGCTGAAGAGGTCAGTGAATGTCAGCTTTGCTTGAAGGCCAAATGGCCTGGGCTCAAATCCTGGCTCTGCCACTTGGTGAATTCTGTAACCACAGGCAGATCATGTGCCCTCTTTTAGCTTCAGTTTGACCAGTTAGAAAATGGTGATGATAACTGTACCTAGGTTTATCGTGAGGATTCGAAGAGATATTCCTTACATAGCCCTTAGCTTGGTGACTAGCCCATGGTGAGCAGTAAATGTAGCCACTTACTGCCAATACCATGAAACGCCTGTGCCTTCTCTCCACCCTAGCTTGGGAATAACAGAAAACCCTTTCTTTGAATTCTTTGTATTCTTCCTTATGGCTTGCACTTGAGAGTGATCCATTATTGTTATTTTTATATTTTCGTTTTGAGCTCCATTTATAAAAGGAAGCCTCATCATAGGCCCTGCATCCTCCATTGCTTCTGTAGTATTAGTGGAGAGCTTGTGTTTTGGAGCCAAATTAGTGTTTAGATGTGACCTCTTTCGCCTTCTCAGTCTCTCAGTTTTCTCATTAGCTAAAATGCCAATAACACATCTATCCTGCAAAATTGTGAGGCTTAGAGCTGGAGCATAGATAGTGCCACTCATAGTAGCTGGCACAAAGTAGGTGCCTGATAAGTGGTGTTTACTCTGATGATCAGGACCTCTTTTGAGGTAAGGGGGATGTGGGGACTTGAATGGGACACTGTGTTAAGCCTACCATGTGCCCTTTACTTTCTTTGCAGTCGTGGAGAACTGCAGCGGGAGTCAGACTTCATGGCCAGTGTAGACAGCAGCTGGATCTCCTGGGGCGTTGGAGTCTTCCTGCTGAAGCCCCTCAAGTGGACTCTTTCCAACGTGCTGGGCGATAATAAGGTTCCTGCCGAGGAGGTGCTTGTGGCTGTGGAGCTGCTTAAGGTGGGTGCTTGGAAGGGAGAGGTCTGGTGTCATCCGGTGTAATGACAGGCTCTTCCACTTTACTTGTGTGTATCATTAGAAAAAGAATGTATCTTTTTACATGGTAACAGGTGATAACTGAGTTTCCCTGACCTCCCTTATTCTGTACTTTGTAGCATTATTTTAGTTGTTACTTAGACTTTTACATTTCAAGGGTGATCCTTTGTCTAGGAGTTGACAGTTGATTATTTTCTATATTTATAGGGATTCATGATAAGCTAATGTTTAGAAAATGCTTTGCCTTCTATAGTTTATTGACAAGAATTTCTCAGGTTTCCTGAGGACTTTGTGACTTTCAACTTTGCCCTCCCCTGTGTCAGCAAACCAAGTTCAAATTTCCCCCTCTGTGGCTGTAACCCTTCCCCATTCCAGCTGACCAATGGCCTTACTTCCATCAGGCAGAGAGTAGAGAGTCAATAAATATTTGTTGAATAAATAATGTACACATCCATACATATGCTTACACATACACTCCATTATCTTCTAGAAATGGAATCTTATTTTACCTATTGGTCTGCAGCCTGCTTTATTGTTCTTTTCATTTTCCAGATCCCTATGCAATATAGATCCACTTCATTCTTTTGGATACTGCATAATAATCTATAGCTATCCCACAATTTATGCAATAGTTACCATACAGATGGACAGTTAAACCATTCCAATTACTCTATTACGTCTCTGACAGCTTTGTGTGTACATCTATGTACTTCTACCTTTATTTTTGTGGAATTGATTTCTAGAAATGGCATACGTTTAACAGAATTTGCCAAATTACTTTTCGTCAAGATTACATTAAAGTGGTTCCATGGTGTAGTGGTTAGCACGTCTGCTTTACATGCAGAGGGTCACATGCAGAGGGTCATGGATTTGCGCCTTAGTGGTTGCGCCTTAGTGGAGCCACAGTCCATGGTCTACGGCCATGCCACCCTGAGCAAGCCCGATCCTGTCTGATCTCAGAAGCTAAGCAGGGTTGGGCCTGGTTAGTACTTGGATGGGAGACCACCTAGGAAGACCAGGTGCTGTAGTCATAAATAAATAAAAAAAAGACTACATTAAAGTATCCAGTCTCCTCCTCACATCCTTGTCAGCACTGGATGACATCAGCCTTTTAAGTTTTAAATTCAATGAACAAAAATGATACTTGGTACTTCTATTTGTGATTTGAGCATCTTTTCACCTATCTACTGTCCATTTACATATCCTCTTCTATAAATTGCCTCTTTATATCTTGTTTTTATATTGGATAGGTTATCTTTTATATTAATTTGTAGTTCTCTGTGTGTTAGGGATAGAGATATTGTATATATTTAAAATTAGAGATGTAAATATTGTTTCTAAGTTTCTTGTTTGCTTTTCATTTTTACTTATAACTTTTACCCTAGAAAAGTTTTCATATTTCTACAGTCAGATGTCTCAGATTTTCCCTTATGACTACTGAATTTCTGGTCTTGCTTAGGAAGGCATCTTCTGCCTCATGGTTAATCAGATTTCTAAGAAAATTTCTTCAAATTTACTTTTATTTTCTTAAATTTTAGTAATTCAGTATTTATTTTGCTATATGTGGTAAGGAAAAACTCTTATTTTCTTCCAAATGAATAACCAGTTGTCTTAACATAGCTTATTAATGTTATATACCGGTGATGATTCTGTTTGTGTGTGGATACCATCCTGTTCTCACTCCAGTGGCTTTATAGTAAGGGTTATTATCTGACGGGGCAATCAGATCTAAGGAAAACTTCAGGTTCTATCTTATTAAACTCTTCTGTTGCCTTTGACACCATTGACTACTCGCTCCTTAAAATTTTCCATTTCCTTGACTTTGTTATCATTGCACCGCAGGTTCTCGGTTCTCCCTGAGCAGTGTTTCTGGGGCTTGTGTGTGAGGGCCTTTATCTTTTAAACGTTAGTCTTTTTTCAGCTTACTTTTCTCTCTGCATTTCCTTGGGTAAGTCTCCTGGGGCTTCAGGTTTGTATATCCAATTCCTGGATCTTCTTGGATGTACCTCTGGCATCCAAACCAACATATCCAAAATGGAATGTTTTATCTTCCCTTTAAAATATGCTTTTCCTCCTATAATCTTGCTATTAACTGATAGCATCGCATCCCCCCAGTCACTCAAGCCAGAACCCAGGAGTCATCCTAGACTCCTCTTTCTCTTTCCACCCAGACCCAGTTACCATGGACTGCCAGCTTCATTTTCTAAATGCTGTTCGAATCTGTCCCTTCTCTGTCCCTGTGACCACTGCTCTGTTCAGTCCCTCATACCCTTTTGCACAAATGGCCTCCGTGCCTCTAAGCTTAAGCTATAATCCGTCCTCTCCCCATTGTCAGCTCGATCTCTGTTAGTCTAACCATGTCATTTCCCTTCGGCGACTTCGCACTATCTGCCGAATGGAGGACAGCAGAGAAGATGTTACACTTCGTACGAGACAGAAGTACTTCTACTCTCTCCCCTTCCCGTGGCATCCATAAACGTCATATTGACTCATACTCCATGCCATTGCTCATAATTGCCCCTCTTTCTGAGATGCCCTTCCCACCTGCTTCTCCTAGAAAGTTACTCACCCTTCAGAATTCTGCTCAACAACTGTTTGTCTCCAAGCAACCTCTCTCCACCTGGGTATTCCTTTCCTATATTTTCATAGCGTGCTGTGCAGACCTCGGTAAATATTTCTTGTTTGCGGAAGACTGAGTGATTTCCATGTAGGAGGAACATGGTGGCATTTGTTTCCAGGAACCTTTGTCTTAGACTTCTCACAAAAACCCTGTCCCAGCTGTTTCTCACATATTTCTCTCTGGAGATGCTTTATAGACACTGTGATGTTCTCATCTACAGTGTTGCCGGTTGGCATAAAAGTGGACAGACCAGGATCAGAAGGGGATTTAGATGTCATTTCCTCCACCTTCTTCAGTTTGTGAGGAGGATGCTGAGGGCCAGTGTGACTGACAGGCTGGGGTCGCACAGGCTGGGCTGTCCCACCGCACCAGCACAGGCATTCTCCCTTTGGAACCAGGGAATGGGGAGAAACCTAAACATAAAATCCCAGATGGAAGTGCAAGCACTGAGCTGGCTCTCAATACATCATGCACCTTGTTTCCTTCGTATTCACCAAACTTTTCTCCAAGGTTTAAAAAAAAATCCTTTTTCTTTTCCAAAGCTGCCACAGTAGGGAAGACGGGGTCAGTGCTCCTCCTGCTGGGTGTGGTCGAGGTTTGGAAGCACGAAGTCAGGGCTCGGTGGGCTGCGTGGGCTGCGATCAGGGCCCGTGAGTATGTTTTGCCTTCCCTGCAGGAAAAGGCCGAGGAGGTGTATCGTCTGTATCAGAACTCCCCTCTCTCCTCCCACCCCGTGGTGGCCCTGTCGGAGCTGAGCACCCTCTGTGCAGGCTCCTGTCCAGACGAGAGGACCTTCTACTTGGTGTTGCTACAGCTACAGAAAGAGAAGAGGGTCACAGTCCTCGAGCAGAATGGGGAAAAGGTATGTGAGTTCAGCTGTTCATCCACCGACTCTCCAGTGACTTATTACGTGTGTACGGACATGCCCAGCAGCATTCCTGCCTGGGGATTTCCCAGCACTTGTGGTAGGGGCAGCAGTAATTTGTCCCTGTCCCTCAGATTGTGAAGTTTGCCCGGGGGCCACACGCCAAGGTCTCTCCTGTCAACGACGTAGATGTTGGGGTATACCAGCTGATGCAGAGTGAACAGCTGCTGTCACGCAAAGTGGAGTCCTTGTCCCAGGAAGCAGAGAGGTAACTACCCCTGAGCTGAGCGCCCCTGGCCCTCACCCTGGCTGGCCCTCGGAGCCAACAAAGCGTTGGTGTCTGTAGGCTCATTACGAAAAGGTCGTTATTATTATTCTTTTACTGATTACAAAACTAACTGCAATACAGTAATCATGGAAAGCACAGACTGTCACAAAGGAGAAAGAGTGAATTTTATTTCTTCCCCCCAAAGATTATGACTGTTAACAAAACACGTTACTGTTATGTTTATGCTCTTCCATGCCAGTCCCCATTGAACCAGTATTTATTGAGCCAGGCCTTGTTTTGGGCACTCGGGGATACACTAGTGACCAAGACAAGTCTCCGCCTTCCAGAGGTCTCTGAGGGACAACTCCTCTTCCCCTTGGATGACCATACAAGGCGTCCCTGCTAAAGGCACATGAACACTTCTCCGAAAAGTAGCATATATTGACACTGAGTTAAAATGTACTTGTTCACACCCATCTGGCAGTGGGAGAAGCCCAACAGATGTGGCCAAGGTCATTGCTGGTGTTAAGAATCGATTCCCAATCTCTTGGCTCCTGAAATGGGAGTCCATGTTTAAAGTGCCGTGTCAGCATGCCCCCTCCCTGTGGGGAAGACTTAGCGTGTCTTCCCCACATGCAGGTGCTCGGGCTTCTGTCTCAGCTTGCTGCAGGAGCTTAGCAGGGGGCTCTTGGGCATCATTTTTCTTGCATTTGGGTGGAATGGGTTTGATCTTCAGACCTGAAAGTGTTTACCTAAGGGCTGCTCTTGGGGACTCTTCAGGACCCTGCCACCTCGTCCTATGGCCTCCTTATCTCGATCCGCCCCTTTGTCCCACAGGTATAAAGAAGAAGCCCGCCGGGCATGCCGAGCAGGAAAGAAGCAGCTGGTGAGTTTCCTCTCACGGCGAGCCGTGTGCCCGTGCCCTGGCCTGGCAGTGCCAGAGAAGAACTTGGGGCTCAAGAGGAGCAGTCTGTGGACGGTCCAGGCGCCACAGCTTGTTTTATAAAAGAGCGGGAAGGAGGCCTGGGACGGTCTTAGCATCTGGGAAGGGCTATCTTCCTTGGGCCCTTTGGCCTGCCCAGTCCAACCCTGACCAAGTCTCCATGCTCCCCTAGGCACTAAGGTCACTAAAGGCCAAACAGCGGACGGAGAAGCGCATCGAGGCCCTACATGCCAAGCTGGACACTGTGCAAGGCATCCTGGACCGGATCTATGCCTCCCAGACAGATCAGATGGTAGCCCCTGCCCCTCTGCTCCAGTACTTGGCCAGTCTCCCCGGCATCCACTGCTCGTCCCCTCCCCTGTGGCTCTGCTGTTTGGAGGAGGCCTGGGTTCTCTCAGGATGTAGCTGGGATTGCCTTTGCCTCTTCTGTTGGGATGCTTTGGCCTCAGTGGATGTGGGGTGAATCCAGCGTGGGTGGCAAAAATAAAATCCTAAAGCTGTCTTGGAGATGAAACAAAATTTTATATGTTTTTCCCAGTGTTCTTCATTTGCACTGACAACTGCTTTCTCTTTAGGTGTTCAATGCCTATCAGGCTGGCGTAGGAGCCCTAAAACTCTCCATGAAGGATGTCACAGTGGAGAAGGCAGAGAGCCTCGTAGATCAGATCCAAGAGGTACGGGAGGTGTTAGGGAGGGACAGATACTCCAGAAGGACGTTACTGAGGACAGATGGGACTTTGTTGTGCTTCCTCTTATCCCAAACTGGACTCTTTATCTTGTGAACTGGAGGGAGCTGTCCTTGGTTCTCGGATGGGGCAGTGTTACTTTGTAACTCTGAACATGAAAACCCAAGGGCTGAGGTCCTCAGAGACACCACTCAGAGTTCTAGGCCTGTGCTTTTCCTTACAGCTGTGTGACACCCAGGATGAAGTTTCTCAGACTCTGGCTGGTGGGGTAACCAATGGCTTAGGTGAGTTGTCAAGGCGACTTCGCTTCCTTGTGCTGTGGCGGGTGCAATCACGGATCTGGCTCTCCCTGTGCGGGCAGAGTTCTCCTCCCCTCCCCTCTCGGGCTTATCCACAGGAGTGGTTGGACAGAGTTGTCATTTCCTCACTGAGAGTCTATACTAATGACCCCTCTGTGCTCCAGCGATCCTTACTGACTAGCCTTCTGATTGGGCAAGAGGAAGCAGGGTCAGTTTCGTGGTGTTAGCAGAATATACCTCCTTGACAGCTTAGCTCTGTGTGTGGAAAAAGGCTATGTGCTTGCAGGTGCCCTCTGCCTCCCAGCTCACATGATTCTTTTAACCTGCAAGGAGGCCTTGACGTCTTGTAAAGCTGAGCTGAGTTTTGCTATTCTCAATCCATGACTCAAAAATGCATTTCCTCCCTGGACTTCATGCGTTCTTATGTTGTCTTTTATTTCTAGATTTTGACAGTGAGGAACTGGAGAAGGAACTGGATATCCTTCTTCAGGATACCACCAAAGAACCTTTGGATCTGCCTGACAACCCCCACGATACGTTTTATACCAGCTGTGTGCCTGACCCTAGGATCTGGGATGCTGAACTTGAAGCTGAACTTAAGAAACTGTCTTTATCAGAGGGAGGTACGGAGCTGTATTCCCAGGGTTGCTGGTGGGCATGGGGCCCTCTGGCTGATAGTAGCCACACAAGGTTGATGAGTCCCAGCCCAATTACTCAATTTTCCAGGGTCCCAGAGCCTGGTAAGGCTACTGCAGGCTCATTATTTATTTATATTAAGCCCTGATCGCTTAAACACTGAGATGATTTTATCTTAAAGATTTGTCTGGTATAATGTTCTTCATTTTTTTTTCTTTTTGCAGATTTAGTCCCAAGCAGTAAATCTCCAAAAAGGCAATTGGAACCGACTCTCTAAAGCCATTGTAGGACCCTCAAGTGAAGGACCCTCATATAAAAGAGAGACTAGGCTTATATGTATGTACATAGTTATTTAAATGAGAAACTCAGAATTTCTTGGGAAGAGGAGGAAGGAGAACCACTCTGATTTATCTGGATGCTACCACTTACTACAGGACAGATACAGTTTCTGGAAGCGTGCTTCAGAGGCTTGCTCCCAGCTGGTATCATGGACCTGCCTTCTCATCTTTATAGTGCCACGATTTATACCGTTCTGTGTTTGACCTGTCGTCTCATAGCCTGCAGTTCTTGCCGTTGGCTCAGTTAGGTTTGTCTTCACCCACCAGCTTTGTTACAGCCAATGAAGGCGAAAGAGTTACAGCTTTGCGAAATCAAAATCAGTCCTCTTCCCCTGCCCCCACTGTTTCTTAGAGGAATGTATCACGTCTGTGAGGTCAGTTAAACAACTTCCGGTCCCGCTCTACTTTCCTTGGTAATGAGAAGAATGAGAATCAGACAGCTGCCACTTTATGGAGAAACGTACAGTGTAAAATACAATTTTTCTCTAGGGTCACTTGTCAAATTCACCAGGTGTGCAGAAAGAGGGGTCACCCCTGAGTGGCTCAGAGTCATGACATTTGGAGAGGGGGCTCATGTGATTGGTGGATGTTGCTGCCTCTTCCATCTTATGCAGGTCTCCTGACTGGAGAAAGGGTTATTGGTGGACTTTTGAACTTGAGGGGGAGAAGCCCAGGTGACTGCAGGGCCCCAAGTGTCCAAACCCCGTATGCTTTTTTAAAGAGGCGTCATCTTTGCCTTGCCCCATCATGGAATAATTTAAACATTAATACGCATATCAGAACGAGCCACACAACAACACGCCTCCCCTTCTGGAGCCTGGCACACAGCAGGTTCTGTGTTCGCATCTCAGAAGCATTTGCTTTGTGCCCGCTGCTCAGGGCACAGGACCTTAGCCAGGCCGTGCAATAGAAGCAGAAGCCCGTGACCTGCTGCCGGGTCTGCTGCGCGCTTCCCGTCCTGCTCACCACCAGTCCCCACATCTTCGAGCCCCATCTTCCCACTTTCTTTGGTGAGTGGGGAAGAATGGCCTAGGGGGACAGACAGGAGAGGATCTGAGTGCTGTGGCAACAGGGAGAGGAGAAGATGCCAGCCACACTGCCACTCTGCTGCCACAGGGCACGTGCTGCCTGGAGCCCTCTCCTGGCCCCCTTGCCTGAGGTGGCGAGGAGCAGAGGGGAAGAATTCGCTCCAGACCAGGAGCACGAATCCTTTCAACAAATTTCTCTCCCAGTCGACCCTGGTAAACTCAAGTGTTGGGGGTGAAGAGAAGCAATCACTATTTTTTCTTTTTTATCTGGTAAATAACGAAAAAACCCGAGTGCTTGTCCGCGTCTCTTCTTTAGGTTGTTTCTTGTTCCTCCCCACCCCGCGCCCCAGCATTTACACCCTCAGTGCTTTCCAGGGCTGAGCCCCCCCCCCCCCGCCCCCCACCTTTTCCCCCCCCAGTGCTTCCCGGGGCGGAGCTGCAGCGGGGGGGCCCGGCCAGCCTGACTGGCGGCTGTCAGACTCGGGCCGTGCTGGGGGAGGCTGCGTCCTCTGAACGGCCTCCTTGGTCTTAGGAGTGTGCCTTCGTTCCTTTTTCTTCTGCCTGTTTGTTTAAATGACCCAATTTCTTCTGCCCATGTGATCTTCCATATTTTAGTCTGGATCCAGTATTAGCGCCTGCTGTGTGCCTGGTTTTTGTCACACCCTGGGGTGGAGAGGTTGAGACAGAGGCAGAACTAGGAATGGGCTAGAAGATCAAACACAGCAGTAGATTGACAGTTCTAGGTAAGTCAGCTGATCGGTTAACCAGGGAAAGGCATTGGAACCAGCCAAGGGCAGAAAGTTTGAAGGGAGAGTGAAGACAGGCCAGGTTCTCAGGGAGGCGGGAAGTAGGAAACACCTTCCTGACCCCTACCAGCCCTGCCCCCTTGCGGAAAGCAGAGGACCTGGGCTTTCTGAGCCTCTTATCTGGTCTCATGTT
>KE754985.1:0-10159 GCA_000465285.1 Eidolon helvum | reverse complement strand
GGGGGACCCAGGAAACTTAAAAATTAACATATCTAAGAGGCGTGCCTGTTCTGTGTGAGCTAACAAATTGGTGGAGGAATGAAGGGAGTTTGAGAGAGGGCCCCTGCCCTCCAGGAATTTAAAGTCAGAGGAAAAGTGTCTTAGTTTGGGCTGCTATAAAAAAAACACCACAGACTAAATGGCTGGAAACAACAAAAATTTATTTCTCGCCGTTCTGGAGGCTGGAAGTTCAAGATCAGAGTGCCCGCATGGGCCCGTCCTGGAGAGGGCTGGTCCTCTTCTGGGCTGCAGATGACCCCCTTCTTGCATCCTCATGTGGTAGAAAGAGGGCAAGACAGTTGTCTGGAGCCTCTTTCATAAGGGCACTAATCTATTCATGAGGGCTACACCGCTACAGCCTGATTACCCCTCAAAGGTGCCACCTTCTAATACCATTATATTGGGGTTAGGTTTTCAATGTGTGAATTTTGAGGAGACACATTCAGACCATAACAAAGGGTAATGTCAAGATACTATGACAATGAAGGATTAGTACAGCACTAAGCATTTGCAGAGCAGGGGTTGGGTGGGTCAGGAACAAAATGCCCAGTCTTGGATTCTGGCTCCTATTTTAATGCAATGACGGAACACAAAAATGAACAATAGCTATAATTTATTGGGTAACAATGTTACTGTCTGCCAGACACTATCATTGGGTTCCCCAGAAGTAGACCTGGAGATAGAGTTTGGGGTATCAGGGATTACCAGCTGTGAAGGGAAAGGGGAAGATGCGGGACTGGGGAGAGGAAGAAGTCAATCTGTGATGCAGGCCCCCCAAACTCTTGGTCCCCCTGGTGGGGAATTCTAGTGGGAGTATTTTTCATTAGTGTCTCATGTCAGGCAAAAATGGCCAGGCCTTTTATCCATCCCGAGCCTTCTCCCTCAGTAGTCAGGTACCCCTAGGAAGGAGGTGACCTCAGCTCGGGTGGCTCCCTACAGCTGCGCAATAAATCCTTGAACGGGCCTTGAGCATTGCATCTCTGTGACTCCTACGCTGTGCTAAGCTCTTGGAACAGACTAATCTTTCCAATGAGATGGTACTGTTACTTCACGAATGAGTTAATGAAGGTTCAGAAACGATAAAACAGTTGTCCAAGGTTATTGTCGAATGTTGTGATATTGTGGTTTATAATAAGAAATATCTGTTTGTTCTTCACCCCGTTTCTGGCACAGATCTCCTAAAATCCTCAGAATTTCTCAAGTAATGAGTGCAGTAAAAGCGTCTTGCTGTTTATTATCTATAATAGCTCCCCTGCCCGCCCCCACCCCGCCCGCCAAATATCAAACTCCAGGGAAAAACTCTAGTAAATGATGTGGAATACTCCTTCACCTTGGCATTATTGACATTTTGGAATGGATAATTGTTTGCTGTGGAGATATATTAGTCAGCTTGGGCTGCTATAAAAACCACACAGACTGGAACAACAGAAATTTATTTCTGGGGGTTCTGGAGGCTGAAAGTCCAAGAAAAAGGTGCTGGCTGATTCGGTTCTTGATGAGAGTTCTATTCCTGGCTTACAGACAGCTGCCTTTCGATGTTGTCTTCACATGGCAGGGAAGGAGAGAGCTCTGGTATCTCCTCCTCATCTTAAAAGGCACCAACGATCCTATCAGATTAGGGCCTCACTCTATTTTATCACCTCCTCACAGGCCTTATCTCCACATACAGCCATATCAGGGCTTAGGACTTCAGCCTATGAACTTTGAGGAACATAACATTGAGTCCATAACAGGAAGATTGTGCATTATAGCATGTTTAGAGGCCTCCCTGGCTTCTATGCACTACATTCCAGTAGCGATTCCTGTCCTTAGTGAGACAACTAAAAATGTCTCCAGACATTGCCCCTGGGTGGGAGTGAGGTGGGAGGGAGGGAAAGGGGTGTAAATCACCCCTAATTAAGAACCATTGCCCTATGCTAAAAACGAAAATATTTTAGAGAAAAACATTTAAATAAATAAATGTCATATTCATAGATTGAAGACTTAATATTATAGACATCCATCCATTCTTTTAAAGTTAATGAAAACCCAATCAAATTCCTAGCAGTGTGTATGTATGTGTGTGTGTGCGTGCGCACGTGTGTGTGTTACACACAAATAAAAAAGTGAATTCTGAAATTTATATGGAAATGTAAAGGATCAAGAGTACCCAAGACAATCTTGAAGAAGAATGAAGCTGGAAGACATACTTTTCTATGTGTATGTTATACTTCAAGTTTTAAAAAGTATAAATGAAAGAATAAATATTGAATGAATAACTTCCATTAGAGTATAAAAAAGTAATAGAAAACTTAATCCAACACAAAATAAGAAAATATAAAGACAGAAACACAAAAAGTCTTAGTTAATAGAAAGTACCAAATTAGCTGGTAAGAATCAATGAAGATTTGTCAGTAATTTACAATAATAGTAAATGAATTGAATGTGCCAGATAGATATTGTCAGATCTTTAAAAAATAATAAAATATGCTTCTGAACTGTTTTCAAGGGATATATACTTAAAACATAAGGTGGTGTATCTATTTCAATACCAAAGTAGATTTTAGTGTAAAAATATTATTTTAGTTAAAAATAGTCTTTACTCAATGACAATAGGAACAATTTACAGGGAAGATATATCTTTTTTCACATTTATATGCACCCAATAATATAGTTTTGCAAATTATTAAAGATGAAATTACAAAGAGAAATAGACAAATCACAACTATAATGGTAAATTTTAATCATTGTATTCTAATAATGTGAGATTGACTCACAGATCTGGTAGACCAAAAATTAGGAGAGAGACAAGATTTGAAGTGCACAATTAACATGTCGATCTAATAAGAATATCTTCGACTTTAGATTTAATGGATAGAGACTAATAATTTTTTTTAAATGAACATAGAATAGTTACAAAAGTTGGCCATGTAGTAGGACACAAAACAAGTCTCAACAAATACTAAATGACCAGTATCATGTTGTTCATATTTTCTGATCATGATGCGACTTAGTTAGAAACCTATAGCAGTGGGATACCTTAAACAAAACATACATTTGGACATTATTAAAAAAAAAAACTTCTAAACTCATGGGGCAGAGAATAAATTATATTGGAAACTCGAAACTATGTAGCCACATAAGCTTCTTGCCATCCCAAACTCCCCATGAATGCCACCATATCAGTACCTTTATCTATACTGCTTCCTCTACATATTAATTAATATTCATACGATGGAGCTAAAGAGATACTTAGGGGGAATTTATATCTTTATGCACTGTTCTTGAAAAATGAAAAGATGAGGAAAAAGACTGAAAATCAATGAGCCATTAAAAATTTTAGCAAACCTTTTAGCAAAGTATCTTTTAAAAAACCCCTGCCTTACTGAGTTTGGTTTATCCTCCTTTTCCGGGGGTGGTTTCATATCAGAAAATCTCCTAACATCATTTACCACCAAGCCGCCAGATAGGGTTATAGGTGTTGTCAGGGCTGAGCTGCCGTGTCAAGGTGGTCAATTACAACAAGGAGCCAAACTTACTGTGATAATCAAGAGGCTACACAAGAAAGCATGCTGACTTTCCAGGGTTCCACCCTGAACCCCCATTCTCATGGAATGACACAGAGTGATGGTCAGGTGAATCAGTGAAGTCGAGGAGGGAACCATCTCTGTCCAGGGAGCTCTGAATAAAAGGCTCTTGCTGTTTTATGGACCAGGGGGAGGAAGTGGATAGGGCTAGATACTGAGACATATGAGCAGTATTTAGTTGATCCCCTTCCTCCCCAGTGGAGGTGTCCAAGGTAGGAATGCAGAAATTGCAGAAAATTGTAAGAGCATGGCCAGTAAAGAGGGGCAGGAGTGCTTATTTGCCACTTCCTTAAGACTGCAGTGCGCAAACTGTGCACTAAATGGCCTATGGGGATGGCAGCTTTCACCACTGAGGGCCGCCAGGCAGAGCCTTTGTAATTGCCTGTAGTTAGTCCTGAAAGGTCGCACAGAGGCTTTTGGCCTGGAGTCAGGCTCCTCACAGGGTGTAACCAACATGCCGAAGGGTTGAATGGGGCTGAAATTCATTTCAAGCTTTGCTGGCGTGGAGCTGTGTCCACCTTTGCTGAGGAAGGAGCACCTTTTTCTCATTCACTCAAAGATACCATATGGGCCACATTAACAGGTTAAACAATAATATCTTACGAATTCTTCAACAGATGAAGAAGAGACATGTGATAAAATTCAATACTTATTTATGATCTAATAAAATAAATGAATAAACTAGGAAATTCCCTATCCTAATAAAGTATGTATTTGTGTCCAAATTTTCTCTTTTTATAAGGACACCAGCCATGTTGAATTAGGGCCCACCCTACTGACCCAATTTTAACTTAATCATCATTGTAAAGGCCTTGTCTCCAAATACAGTGACATTCTGAGGTCCTGGGAGTTAAGACCTCAATAAATAAATTTGGAGGGACATCAGAGTCCATAACAGGGAGTTTGACTACGTATAGAGATAGAAGAGGTTTCAGAAGAGGCCATTTTCCAGATGTACATTAGAGATGGAGCCCACAGGTTCCCAAAAGCTTAGGGTAAGGTCAGAAGGAAGGAGAGGAATAAAGGATGACCAATACATTGTGGCCTTGAACAAGTGGGTAGATGCTGCTGCCATATACTGAGATGGCGAACACCAGGGGAGGAATAAACTTGAAGCTGGACCCAGGATGGAGTCCTGAGACCTTCCAGGCTTTAGAGACTGAGTAGGAGCAACAGAGCCCAAAAGAAAACTGAAAGTGGCTAGAGAGGAAACAGGAAGCCAGAAACCTACAGTATTGTAGAAAGAGTAAAGCCAACATCAAGTTCTCTTGATTCTACCATTTCATATGGTAGAATCACCCTGATTTCCCCTCTAAACTTGACCTCCACCCTGATTCCAGTGAAAACCAGCAGAAGAAGCCCTCTGTCCCCGGTGCAGGCACGAAAGGATGCAACGTTTGTGGGTAATGTAAAAACAACAATAAAACACAGTCTGCTTTTTATTATCACCATGTGCTGGCAATTCTAAACAATGTGAGTGATAAAATACTCTCTCTGAAAAAAATGACTGATTGGTCTGAATCTTAAATAATGCTGTGATTATGCAGGCTTCAAATGACACATTTTTATTACTTAGCCTTTAATAAGCCTGTACTTGGCAATTCATTCAGGGACTCACAGCGACACAGTAGGCTGCCACAGATTTGTTTTGAAAGGAAGTTCTTAATGGTTCAGAATTATTAAAGCTCATTTTAGGTCAAGTTCATGTCTTCGACCCTTATGATAATATATATCCCTGTGTTTATTCAGCAGATTCAAAAATCAGCCAGGATAGCATAGCAATTATAAATACAGAAGAAACAGCGAATGAGTTACTGTAATTAAGCCATTTTATGTGACAACTTGGAGTTTAACTTGTGTTTAAAATTTTAAATAGTGGAAGAGTACAAAGTATATGGTATAATTTTTTTGTTTAGCGAGTGCAAATTTAGTTCATGCATGCAATAATCTATTGAATTTGGATAACTTTAAATTGAAATTTATTGTAATAATTATCACTGACTACTATGTAGTTGTAACCAAAAGTAATTTTGTTGTATAGAGGAGGAAGATGTTGAAATATAATCTACAACACAGGTGTCAAATATAGTGATTATAACACCAAATACTCGATAAGTCATCTTCGAATTTAAATATATATGGACAAAGCTTAATACTTCCTGGGGTGGTTTCTAGCCTTTTGGTGTGAGAATTTGGTAAGAAAAAAAAATCAGTGTTTCTTCTGGCCACTGTGGGGGACTCCGGATGCCATTCTGAGGAAAATATCAAATAAAAGGTGGCAGTCTTCCTATTAAATTCACTCATGACTTCATCTATATTTTCACAGAAATGAGCTCATTGGTGGTGTCTTATTATAAGTGAGTTTTCTTGAGTATTTTCTCCTTTTTCAAAGTCATAAAAAGTAGTCATTTCCTAATACTTCTCCCTCAAGCCCATAAAGGAGGTTTAGGAAGAACAAGAGAATGAGTGGGAGCGTTTGGCTGCGGGCCCCCCAACCCAGCTGGAACTGGACCAGGTCACATTTGCACTGACCTGTGTCCCCATTAAATTCCTATGTTGAAGCCCTAACCCTCTGTACCTCAGTATTTGAAGATGGGGCCTTTAACATGGTGCTTAAATTAAAAGGAGGCTATTACTGTGGGCCCTAATCTAAAGAGGCCAGTATCCTTGTAAGAAGAGAAAATCTAAACATAAAAAGAGACATGAGGAGCGCACGTGCAGAGAGGGACCATCCAGTGAAGAGGCAGCAAGAGGGTGGCCTTCTGCAAGCCAAGGAGAGAGGCCTCAGAGGACACCTCAATCTCAGACTCCCAGCCCCCAGAACTGTGAGAAAATACATTGCATCTCTTCTAGCTGCCCAGTCTATGGTATTTTGTTACTGCAGCCCCAGCAGACCACATATCAGGGTGGCATTTGTCTGAACCGAGAGTCCCACGGCTAAGACCTGCTGGGAGATCACTGGAAGAGAGGACAGAGCGCACGATTTGAGGCTGTTCCCCTGGATTTGAATCCCAGCATCACTGTTTGGTCACAGACCAACCTACCATGTACTGAATGCTGGGAGCCCAATTTTAGGTCTTTTACAGACCTAAAATTCAAGCTATTGCAATAAGAATGATGCGGTAATGTGTGAAAAGGGCCAGGCCCACAGTAGGAGCCCAATAAATGAGGGTGCCGAGCCAAGCATTCCCTAGGATCTGGGGAACAGGTCATGTAAGTTAAACGCTGCCCCAGCTGGCCACACTGGAGAGGACTGAAGTCTGTCGATTTTACGATTAAGGGAGGGTCATTTTAAAAATGTTTGCTGAGCTATTAAGTTTAAAAGATTTTGCTAAATTTGCCACTTTGAATGTTTTGGGAAGATTAAAAATAGACATATTATCTCAGTTTATAAAAATACATAACATACATTTATACATGTATTATCGAATTGTACATATTTTGTACATATATTAAGAAAATTTGTGTGAGAAATGCAGGAGTCTAAAGAAGAAAACAACTCATCATAACACCACCCAGAGACAACCACTGGCCATGTTTTAGTGTTTTCGTCCGACATTTTTTCTGTTGTCTTTTTTTAAAATGGAGGAGAGCAATTTTGTGCCACGTTTTGCCCCTGAATGCTTAAACCCAGGTTCCCATGCCATTACAAAGTCTTGATATTCATTTTTCATCCTGCTCCTTAGATCCCGCTCAGCAACAGGCTCTGATATGAGGTGGCACTTGAACTGGGGAGAATGGATCTGTGTTTGCAGGTGGGTGTGCAAACATCTCCAAAGTCATGACACCATAAAGAGTCCCTGGCTGGAGGTGGGAGGCTGAGTTGAGGACAGGCCTGAGCCCTGCAATCCACCTTCGAAACCTCACTATATGCCATCTGTTTCCTTATTCTGGCCCTTTAAGAAGGGAGCTGGAACTCTGGGCAAGCCTGGGGCAGTGGTCTCCTGGGAACTGAGGGACAACAAAAGCCCAGGGAGTGGGAGTGGAGTGTGAGGAGTACCCTCCCCAGACAATCAGGTAGAGCAGGGACCGGGGGTGGATTTCTCGTTCCTTTCTTTCTGCGGCTTCTTCACCTCTCCCAGTCCTCTGTCTCTCCTCTACACTTCCTGCACCCACCTCTCCCTACAGCCTTCCCCACCCCTGCCTCTCTCTGCTCTTCTCCCCTGCCTCTCTCTGCTCTTCTGTTGTCATGTCCACGTCCTCTGTTCCAGGTGGTCTTCATTTCTGGAAACAGTTCTTGGTTATAAGAGTTTCTTAGTTGATTTTTCTCGGATTTTTAGGTGGAAAAAAAATTAAAATTCTGCCAAAAAAAAAAAAAAGGTAATTTGATCTCATCAAATCTCCAAACCTTCCAGTTTGAAAAATGGTAAATAACAGAGGAGTTAGTGGATACCCCTGTGTTATCCTAAAATAACCACAGTACCTCCGGTGTTTCCCTGTTAACACTATGTGCTGTTTTGCTTGATGAGATGTTTTGACTTTTTCGTTTAGCTCCCGAAATGAATTTGCATAGAGTTGTTCTAGGTGTGAGTTTGGTAAAGAATATAGAATATTTTGCTTTTTGCATTCATTTTAATGGTGGCAATATAATTGAATCTATCTCATTTATGAGTTTGCCTCAAAAGCTTTTTTCAGTGTTATTCTATCATTTCTTTTCTATTTTTTAAGCTTCCCCCCCCCTCTATAATATTTCACTGTATGGTGGGTATTTCTTTATTAACCAAGGTCTCCCGGTTCTATCAGTCACTTGGAAAAAATAGTACTTATTGACTTTGCCCCAGTTATACGCCCTTCCTTCTTTCTCTGCACTTTAGAATGCTTCCTATCTTAATCTATTGTGATTTTAAAAATGCTTTTGTTTTTACATTTCATA
This sequence comes from Eidolon helvum, assembly GCA_000465285.1. NCBI lineage: Eukaryota > Metazoa > Chordata > Mammalia > Chiroptera > Pteropodidae > Eidolon > Eidolon helvum. The sequence continues at coordinate 1,681 of KE754985.1, read as the reverse complement.
GCCCTCCTTTCAAGAATTGTATTTATATACCATTTTGTTGCTGTTATTGTTTCAGTTAATTAACACTTTAAACAAATTAAATGTTCATCGTGAAGCTTTTTCTTTCATGACATCTCTGTTTGTGAGTCTTTTAGTTTCATTCATCTCTTGGTTGTCTGGATTGTCTTCAAGTAGCTTCCCCGGAAGGATAATAAATGTCAAAGCATAACTTAGAAGCATTTAGTGAGTTGTATAACGAACTCACAAGTACACCAAGGAGACAGCCATTAGGTTCTTATCGTAAGGTAAACGCATGACACGCTGAGAGAAGTTTTAAAAGCTAGCCTTTATTGGGAGAGGACTCCCAGGAGAGGTTATCTGGTCCAGAGAGGAGAGGGGCCAGAGAAGTCATGCCCTGGGGTGGGAGGGCATAGTTTTTTATGGGGTTATGTGGGGGTAGGGTATGGAGTGGGGAATTTTAATTAAATGTTAGTTGAGCATCCGGATTAGGGTGGTGGCGCCAGGGCTTTAGGGTGGGCCCTTATCAGTTGGGCATTCTGGACTTTGAGTTCGGCTGGAAGGTCTGGTTTCTGATATCAAGCTGGGAAGTCTCCAGGCAGGCATCTGGCTGGCCCTTCCCCCACCGACCTAACACTTATCAATGAACAAAGTTAAAAAAAAAAAAAGTGGGGTATAGAGGGAAGGATTTATATAAGAAAATGGGGAGAGGGGAAGAGGAAAAAAAGGCGCCAGTCTAGGAAGAACGAATTCTCTTTTGTGATTAGCTGGAGGCTGTCAAAGAGATCAGTCTGGGCAATCTATTCTGGAATACATTTACTAGGTCATTAGAGAAAACAATTGTAGTTGTGGATTTTCCAAAAAATCTTGAGACGTGAGCTGTAAAGGACAAGTGACAGGCTGCTGTAAACAGTGTCTGCCACTGTCCCTCCACCTGAGGCGGGCCGGGAGCGCTCCATTTCCTTCAGCAGCATTTCCGTGAGATAGCTTTCCACAGTCCGAGCAGGTGTGAAAACAGCTTCTGTCGACATCATGGTTTATAGCATTTTCTGATCTTAACATTTTCCTTTTAAAATTCTACAGATATTGTTCCATTTTCTTCTGGCATATGAGTTGCTAGGGAAATCTGCAAGCCACTTAATTTTTTCCTTTGTATTCTGCCTGAATCATCATTATAGGGTTTTTTTTTTCAATGCTCAGAGAAAATAATTTTACCATGATCTATATCAGCCATTTTTCTATCTATTTATTATCTATCTATGTATCTATCTATCATCCATCTATCTGTCTTCTATTTATCTACTTATCGATCTATATATCTACCTATCATCAATCATCTCTCTCTTTCTGGAATACAGTAAACCATTTTAGTCTATAGATTCATGTTTTTCTTTGTTTCAACAAAATATTCTTGCATTTTAATTTTTTTCTGTTCCAGTAGTTTTGTTTTCTTCCTTGAGTATACTAATTATCCATATGTGATATTTCTAATTCAGGAATCCATATTTATATTTTCTTTAACTGCTTTAACCTCTTCGGCCTTTTCGTTGAATTTTATGTAGTTTTGTGTAGACTTTTTCATGTCTGAGAGTGGCTTTTTATTCACAAAAAGTTTCTTATAGTTATTTAGATTTTAAGTTATAGTAGTTTAAGTTATAAATATTTATAAATATTGTAATTTTAT
>AWHC01027874.1:0-10101 GCA_000465285.1 Eidolon helvum | reverse complement strand
TCCAGGAACTGATAATTCCTTACAAAGGGCTCCCAACAGAATACAAAAAGTAAATTTCTACCTAAACTAGATCTCTTCTTTCTTGATTGTTTTTCTCCTCATAATTCAGGTAAATAGTGCAATATTTATGCAAATACACTCAGTTAGTATACTGTTACTCAAATGGCCTTAAATTACACAATGTTGTGACTCAGAATGAAATGACAATTCTGACTATGTATTTTCTAGCTTTTCGGATTTAATTTAGAAGCTTCTCTAGTTATTCTTAAAATATGTTATGAAACAGTCTAATAAAATATAAAAATATAGCAAGGATTTTCTATGTGAAGATTATTAAAAAAATCATTTCAGCTAGCCATTACCATAAATATGTATTTTGAAAAGAAAAGCAAAATTGTTACTATTTAATATAACTTGGAATAAAAATTATGCTTTAAGGAAAACACTAAGTCCGTTCAATTGACGAGTATCAACAATTCCATGAAAATGTGAAATGCAAATTATTTTATAAAGCCACATACACTCCAAAAATTACGATAGAAATGAATACATATAGCATTCATAATTTCACATGATAATTAAAAATTAGAGCCCCACAATATCTAACTACACAGGATTTGGACGTTTATATAGTAAATAATCAATCAACCAAATAATCAAAAATAAATACTGCCTTCTAAAATAACTAAAAAATTATTGGACTTACCAAAGGTAGATTTTTCCAAAAGACTTTCCTGGTACCACATTCACTCCTTTTCCATTACCCATAATGTCCTCTTAAAAGATTTACTCAGAACATTATAAAGAATAGACAGCCCTAAATATATTAGCTCTCATTTCTACAATCTCTTTTGTTTTACTTAAATTCTTGTAAAAATTATCCCCTTCTAAAAATCTTGTATTAACCAGTTTGTTTGTTTGTTTGTTTGTTTGTGGAAAATAGATAAAACGCGTGAAAATGATAACTGTACATATGTATCACCTACTACATATTGCCTACTATCTAAGATAAGAATGAATATTATCTTGAGCCTCCCCCACCCTGGTATTAAATTTCTGAAAGATTTTAGTTTCCTTAAACTTCTTCAGTCAAGCAAATAAGAAAGTAAATGATTTCAGGGAAATAAATCAGGTAGAAGATCAATCCAAACCATGATCATGGACAGCACTCCATATATGAAAATATTTATAAATGATAACTGAATTTTAAAAGGTGAGAGAGAAAAAACCTAACCTTGAGTGGAAAGCATATTTGTAATCATAAATTTAAAAATTATTTATTCTCAGGGACGATGCCTTCTAAAACATACCACATGACATTTATCCTTTTAACTGCTCTCCTCAATCTGCCTGGATTCTAAAATGACCAAATTTATGTGGTTTCATGTATGGCCTTTAATAAATCTTAAGAACAGAGTAGTGTGTAAATTGTATAAGAGATGTCAGCCCTGAAGTCATCCTACTTACCTGGGAGGATGGGATAGTAAAGGGTATGAAGGCTAAATTTTGATATAAACCTAGTGCCACTGCTCACTTTCATCTTTTATCCTTCAAATACCTACCTTATATGTCAAGTTATAGCTAATGAAATGGTATATGAAATAATAATAATCTCAATGGTCATTATTAATGCTGAACAAGTCTACGTATCTCAAGTCACTTCCAACTGCAATTATCCCATTCTTTAAGGTTGCTAAATCTCTCGAAAGTTAATCTAGAGATCATTACTAAATGACAGTCTCATTCAAAGCACTCTATTTTTGACTCTCAACTTACATAAGTTTCAGTTATTTTTGTATTTTCCATGGTACCTGCAACTATATCGGAGACATCTTAGATGTTCAAAATAAAAATTAATAGGTTTATAACATAAATAAATGGTTCCCTTCATTCTATAATTTTCACATTGTATCAAATAATATCCTAACTAAAAATTGTAATGTCTACACAGCAAAACAAAAATAGGTGTGCTTAGAGACAGCATCATCAGCCCATATAAAATACACACACACACACCCACACACACACACACACATTGAACATTACACCATATATACAATATATTTGTCATACATAATGTACATTATATAATGTATACATTAATTAATATAATGTAATGCAACATAATGTAATATAATATAATACAATACAATGTAACTCTATTGGATACCCTCATGTTAACTTTTAAAATCAGGGAAATAAAAGTGGGCTGAAGTAGTTAACTGTTAAAACTCATAGTGCTAATTCAGGGCTAGTTTGTTGGCTTCCAAACACTAAGTATTTTTCCCCGAACTCTGATTTAACAGCAACTTTCCTCACTATTTGCATGGTCTCTACTTTCCTGTTTTCCTCTTTTACATCTATGTCATTTATCACCTTCTATTACAATAAATAGTTATTAAACCAGATGCACGTTTTTGACAACTTCCCAATATATGTATAAGACCCCCAAACTTACTGAGGTTCAAAATTACCGAAGTATTGATAGATTTACTTCAAGGAATAGATCATTATAAACATAAATAACCACTTCATTTATAATTTAAGAAAAAAAGACTAGAAATATTATCTCCTAATATTACACATATAGTGATGAAACAGAAATTAGTGTGCTTGCCTCTCAACTTACTGTTTTGAGTTCTTTCATCTACACTGTATTGAGACATCTATCTTACAATTAGTGTAATTTTTGCTACTATAAAAGGATAAAATCGTAGAGAATTGGGCTGACTGAGGAAGTTTGATACATTTAAACTCGTTGCATAAAGTAAGCTCATGTGTTGTTTGTTACCAAAGATGTGATTTACTGTACTTTCTCTTTAATATTCTTTACCTTCTTTATGTGCATGTATTATAGTTATTTTGAAGTACCCTAAAGGGTAAACAAGGAATCTGAGAATGATTCTAATATGGTGAAGATATTATATTTTATCTTTAACCAAACTATGAGAAACAATATATTGCATAAGTATATTTTCTTTTAAATTGCTACATAACTAAGCGTGTACTTGTGAATCAAATATAAATATATAAATAAAATATAAAATTTAGAATATGGTTCATTAAAATTTGTCTGAGTTGAATGTCCTCAACATATTTTAAGGAAAGCTATTGAGAACTTATCATAATAGCCTCTCAAAATTCCTGACAGTATGAAATGGTAGGCTGTAATCTTAAGTAGGGTTAGGTATAGTGAAAAATATGTCAGAATAAAACTTCTTATATGCAATTTTCTCACATCAGCAACTGATTCAGTAATTTATTTTTAAATTCTTTTGTATGGCATGGATAATTTATCTAGCCCCTGAAACAAAGATAGAATGGTTTTTTGTTTGTAACTTTGAAAATACAGGATAGTTAGAAATGTATGTTAATATTTTTATGAGCTTAAGTAACCAGGAAGATAAAAATAAAAAAAAAAAAATAGTCCTTTGGTGGCTAAGAAATCAAACCGCTTCTGTGAACAACATGGTGTAAAGAGTCTGTAACCTCTGTAACATAAGAGGGATTACATTTTCTCACATATGAGCTATTTCTATACAATTTCTTTAAAATATAGTATTAAAATAACCACTCATTTTAACTTACAAGCCTATTTTTCTAAGCTTATTTTTTTCTGACATATTTTTGAAGCTAGTATTAGCAAGCATATAATTATCCTGTCATATTTTGTTTTCTGTATACATTTTCTTAAAATTCTACCTACAGATCTTCAAAATTTGGAGACAAACACTTTTAGTGTCTACTATTTGTGTCTTCCATTCAGCAACAAGAAAAGATGACAGAAAATTCATAGGTGTTAGAACAATGATAACAAAAATACTTCAGCTCATGAGGCAGTGGTTTCTCCAGCAAGATGAAGTCAGTCTACATCACTTTACATTTACATGGAACTTGGCCGTTCAGAAAATATGTCCAAAATAATATCTCATTTAATTCTTATAACAATCAAATGGCATATTTAATATTACTTTTTTATGCTTAATGCATGAGAAAACTGAGGTTCACAGAAGTTAAACAGATTGACCAACTTCTTCAAGATAGACTCTTAAATGAAAATATTAGCTCATCCTCAGGTGCTTACATATTTATCCAGCTTTATCATACAATTTTTATCTTCTAAAGATATGACTTTAATAGTTAACACGCCAGAAAAAAGTATAGAACTTATTGGTAGCTGTATTTAATATTATTTCACTTTAATTTCTTATATTTATTCATAAATTATTATTGATTATGTTCTGATATGTTGATTATGAGGAAAAAATACACTCAACAATAAATAAAAAAAATAAACTGTCCTTGAAAAGGTCACAGTCTAAAATGAAAGGTCAACACAGTAACATTCATTCACAATACAAGAGTGGTCTTGCAAAGTTGCCAAGATGCTACTCAAGCCAATCAAGAGTCATTTTCCATTGAATTTCACATCTCAGAACCAGGAGAAGAAGAAACAAGTCTTCAGGTCATTTCAGAAATGAACATTTACAATGTAGTTATAGAAGAAAGTCAGAGAAGTTATCACTTAACTGATAAGAAAACTTAAGGGATAAACATTTTACTTGTTGCTACATAGCTACCCAATATGATAAACTGTCATATTACTTCATTGAGTCTTCTCCCTTTAGAAGAATTATATATCTCCTTCCTAAATTCAGATATGACAAAGTAACTTGGCTAATTCAGTACAATGTAAGCAGAAGTACATGTCACTTGTGTGTATAAATTTTAGAACCAGTGTGAAACTCACTGTGGTCTCTTTTACCTGCTTCTATAAACATCGAAAACTTTTGTCAGCCTCAGCAAGGCATGAAGACATAGAGAAGAGTACCCTTGCAAACCCTTGAAGATATATGAAGCAAGAATGAAAAATAAACTTAGTTATCTTAAATCAAGAAAAAATCGGCATGTTTTGTCATTGCCCAATCCTTATTGGTCTACCATACTCAGTGAGGTGGTGGGGGGACCTCAGATCAGAGCCAAGCCATTCTGCCTCCTCAGCTTGAACATGGGACTCTGCTATACTGCATTTCTTGATAAATTTTTTTTCAAAAGCATATTTTTTCATTAACCTCTTAAGTTTTCTGAAGAAATGTTTTCATTGTTCTCTTGAGGGGACATTTTTTCCTGTATAGTGCTAGTTCTCAGAGAATAATGATTATATGCAAGTCTGTCAAACTTCTCCAAAAGGCTATTTTGAACACAGAAGTGGGGAATTGGTGTGTGATATTAAAAAACATTTGTGCAAAGCTAACTGAGAGAAATAAGAATGAAATTTGGGGCATAAGACATTCATAGAAACTCTACTGTTAAATTAATGTTGTCCTATTAAAAAATAGATAAATAAAACTTAAGAAAACTTTAGTACATAAATATTTTTGTAAAATTTTTTTAAAGTACTTACATGAAATTCTTTCTTACTTCTTCTACCCGACCAGATTGATGTCTTTCTTACTTCTTCTACCCGGCCAGATTGATGAAAGGAACCGAGATGTTCAACCAGACTCTTTTCCTGAACTAAAGCGGCTTAAAAATTGCTTTAATGAAGATTAAGATGATAATGATCTTGATGATGATCATGATAGTGGTTGATGATCATGACCATGATCACAATGATAAAGACAGCAGCTAATATTTATCAGGGACTTACTATGTGCCAGCAAATCTGCTAAGTAATTTTCTTTCTAACAACATTATAAAATGGGTAAGATTATAGCCTCCATTATAGAGAAAGAAAACTAGTATAACTAAAGAAAGTGTGCTGAAATTAAACTAAAAATACTATAATAGCAATCTCCAAAGTAGAATATAATCCTTCTAAAAATAAACTGATGTGAGCTGCTATTACATCAGGAATTGGCCTTATCTAACATAGGATTGAATGGATCGAGACATTGCTTTGAGTTAGAGGATAGGAGCAAAAACGATTGAAGAGAGAAGAGAAATATTTCTGTGAAATTTTCCATTTTTGATTTATTTCTTTTGTTAGTTTTAAGGTCAATCAAGTTTTGTTTTATTACACCAAGAAATAGCTAATGCAATTCAAATTCTAGTTAGTACTCACTTAAAAGCTTATTTTATTTTTATACATAAGGTTTTGTGTGCAGTATATATTACTTTGGGAAAGTAAATATCAACTGGAACTGTATTTGTAGCTTTTTTTAAAAAATTATTACTGAAAACCAAATATTATGTAAGACTAACTAAATCAATGTCTATTTTAAAATTTTTTTCTTCTCCATTCTTCTAGGATGTGTGTTTTCCTTTCATAAAAAAAGTATTAATAATTAAAAGAAAAAAAAACCCACACAAATGGATTTGAAAGCTCTAATTTAGGTAAATCAAGAAAATACAAATATAGTATTTGTCATAGCCGCAGACTGGCTTAGTTCTTCTCTCTGATGCCTTTCGTATATTTCTAGTTGCCATGGCTTCCTGCCTATCATGTTCATGACAAGCATTCAAAGCAGAAATACTGTAAGATTGCTTGTCTGAGAACACACATACTACTTAAGGCCTTTATTTCCAGCTCACTGACACTATTCACCTGAACATAAAGAGTGAATGGTCAAACAAGCAATTCTTATCTTTATTCTTGTTATGTCAGTGTCAAGACCCTTTAACCTGGTATGTTTATTTTACACAGCTTTGCTTTGCTTTCTGTTTCTTATGTGTTATCAAATCAGTGCCTTTCCAGGGCAGCTAACAGTCAGTGATTAAGCGACACTGGGATATGTAATGGGCTGTCCTCTCAAATTTGTGAAAGCTCTAAAGGACCATCTCAGCTTCAAAGCTCCCTATAGAGTTAACAAATACCTCTGGAGCATGCATCTTAGCCCAAATTCTCCTTGTGAAAGTCCTGCTTTCTTCCCTTCTCTTCCAAAGTGTTCTCGTAAACACTTCCTAGTAAACTTCTTGCCTACTGATCCTGTCTCAGAGTCTATTTCTTGAGGTACCTAACCCAGGACAATTAATATATCTATCCACATTTCCTTAAAGTTGGAAATTTACACAGGTACTATCTCTCCTGAAGTTGGCTGGATTATTTAACTTCTCTAAACCTCAGCTTCCTCATTCTGAACATCAAGCTGTTCACCTATCTCTGAAGGGAATTGGGAGCATTACATAAGAAAATGCATGTAAAGCAGTTAACCCAATTTCTGGCAGCTAGAAAGCACTTTAAGTAAAACTAATTGTTAAGAAAACCAGGAGAAAAATGTTTAACTCATTTGCATATAGAAAATATTTATGACTGAACTGTGCCATTTCTACACAAACTGAATAATTACCCACATAATTTGGCAGTGAGCAGATCAACTCTGTGTTTCAGTTAGGTTATTTAAATCTTACTATGGAAAAATTAGAATCCCCATATACCCATTGTTGTGAATATACTCTAAGAGCCATAGTACTGTAACTTGAAGTCTAAAACAGCTGACGTTTCCACCAATTAACTGACAATGAAAGAACTCTCATGAAAAAATGCTTCACCTTCTATAATTTACATTTCTCAGTGGAAACAATATTATGTTTATATTATAGCACAGATAACATTATTAGCAGAATAATCGAGCCAAATGAATCATGACTGAAAATCTGATTACCAGAAGGCACCATGTTGATATTATAAATCTCACATACTTTCTTCTTTCATCTCATTGCAATATCAGATTTCTTTTGCTATTTAGTTGGTATGCTTTGGTTTCTGTTTCTGTGTGTGTGTGTGCCCCCCCCCCCCCCCGTGTGTGTGTGTGTGTTTGATAACTATTGCTTTGATATTATAATACATTTCTTGTGAATGATGAGTCTTAATTTACTCTTTCAAAGGAGAATCTACAAACAAGGACAACTGTTTCTAATAAATTTATTTACAGCTAACTAATGTGCAATTTGTTGCTTGTCAAAACATTGGATATCATGTTCTCATTTCATGTAAAATATAATTAGCCAATACTTTCAGTAGGATGTGCAAGCAGAAGAGGTATTACTAAACTGGGACCCCATAATCTATATTTATTCTATCTTTGATTTTTAAAAAAATTAAAGAAATTCTATCTTCTATTCAAATAAAATCAAATAAAATAATTTAGTGTATTCTCTTTATGTCTAGTTATATCATTTAAGATTCCATGGAAAGCAGTGAAAACAAAATCTATAAAAAGAACTCATTTGGAATCTACTAATGAATAATAATAAATATATATTTATTTGTATGTATGTAGATATAATTTGGCCCAGACTCTATGTTTTGGTTTGTTTTATTTTAAGGAAGGAACCTAACATATTTTTGTACAATGGAAAATAAAGAAAACATACTTTAAAATCTTAAGGTTCATATCTTCTTTATATATTCTGTACTTAATTTTATATATAGTCTTTGGAGCTTAGTTCCTTTCCTCTTTTAATTTTTTAATAATCTTTTATTCACAGGTTTTCTCTGATAAGCAACTAGAAGCATGAACTGTCTTTGTGAAAATAAAATTCCAAATCATATGATAATCACCAAAAGATGATCAAAATTTGGATTATCTCATCAATTAGAATTTAATAAGCATCCACAAAGATCTATGTACTGTTCTACCACCCAAATTTTCTATTTGGACATAAAATCTACCCAGAAATTAGTCTTAAGTCATAGATAAGATATTTTAAACATAAATACATTGAAAAATTTTACAATCAAAAAATCATTTTAACATAGAGTAGTCAAAGAGTTGGGTAATGTGGAATGCATAAGGGAACCTTTTCAATAATTTAAGACTAGTTATATATTGAGTACACAGTTTCCATTTTTATTGAGTTGAAACCAATGCAATTTCTGTGCTTCCTGGTAGATGGTAGATTCCCTTCCCTACCATTCAGTTCCTTCAGTTTCACCTTCTTTTCTATAATTTTCTCCACATGTACCAGACAGCTCCTCTTTCTTCTCCCTTCTTTCCATCAATGTTCCTCCTGCTATCTGTTAAATACAAACTTGTATAAGGGCTCTTCGCTAGGCACCTAATTCTGCCCTCAACAAGTTTCTTCTAGTCTCATTTCTCCATACTGCCTTACCTGGAAGAGTGCAATCTTGCATTATCTTCTCATTCTCATGCTGAAGTGGAATGAGCAGAGGTACAATATGGAGTTGAGAGAATTCAGTACCTGGGCTACACAGGGCTTAACCACTTTTTGATGGGCCTGTTACCAACCTAGGCAACACAGAACTGGAAACAAAACCCAACTATCATTTTTTTGTATATCTAAGCACATCACTTAACCATCAGACTTCCATTTCTTTATCTATAAAATAGTGCTAATGATACCATACAGACTCTGTGAAAATCGAATAATATACTGTATGCAAATGTGAATGATAGGGGAATATAACAGGAATCCAGGCCTAACAACCAGTCACGTTGTATTGCAACTTGCTAGTTTCAAACTGCCTAATAATATTTGACCTTGAGCAAGTCACAAGTTTGATTTATGCCTCTGAGAAGAGAATAGCACAACTAATACATAGAATAGTGATGATAATTAAACAAGATACTATTGGTAAATTGTTTAACACTATGCCTAACACACTATGACAACTCTATGTTAGTTCTTATTAATCATAACATCAGTACAGTACAATAATCAGCCATAAGCATTTTTATTTTATAACTAGATAATGTTGTTTTTAAAAATAGTACTGAGAAGTGGGAGAAAAAGTAAGGAGAGGTAAACAAAGTTCTATTATTCACTTATTAGTATTTACCACTGTTTTTATCCAGAACATGCATTAGTGAAACAAACAGATAAGTTGCTATTTCATGGAGGTTTCATGGTGATTGTTTTGGAGCTTGAAAGGTACAAGAATAGATGTTTCAATAAGAAGTGTGAGACTTAACTTCACACGTGAAATTAATGTAAGCATAACAATGTGATCGCATCAGAGAATGTTCTTTCTGCTGGCTGTAGAAGGTAAAGAGTCTCACAGAGAGGAGCCCCAGCATTGACACTCACAGAATTTTTTTTTTAGATTTTTAATAACACTATTTTTATTTTAATTTTTTAATTAAGTATATTAGGGTAACATTGGTTAATACAATTATATAATTTTCAGGCTTACATTAT
>AWHC01027873.1:0-16536 GCA_000465285.1 Eidolon helvum | reverse complement strand
CAGGAGCAGCCCAGCGCCCGGCCCCGCAGAGCGCCGCGCACTCCCGGCGGCGCGATGCTGTGCTTCTTGAGGGGAATGGCCTTCGTCCCCTTCCTCCTGGTGACCTGGTCGTCCGCCGCCTTCATCATCTCCTACGTAGTCGCCGTGCTCTCCGGGCACGTCAACCCCTTCCTCCCTTACATCAGGTGAGGGGCAGGGTGGGTAGAGGGCTGGGGACCAGGCAGAGGCACTACCGGGGAGCGCTGCTGAGGAGGAGGGCAGGGGATCGGACCCGGCTGGAGTGTTTTGCAGAAAGACGGAGGTGTGGCGTCGAGGAGAGGAGAGGGTGCATCCTGGCAGAAGTGTAGGGAGGCTGGGGGTACGGAGCTGAGCAGTGGTGGTTGTGACTTTACCCTGAACGCTGGACAGAGTGGCATCAGGAGGGGTTCGGGATAGACAGGAGAACTTGCAGACTGGGTTGGGTATGGTTCAGAATCAGCAGAAGACGCTTCTTGGGCGATATCGAAACAAGGGCGGGTCCTGATGGATGCCAGTTATTGAGAGTGCAAGTTGCAGATCCAGGTGTGCGCTGAAACAGCTCACACGTTTCACTTTTCGCTTCCCACCAGCCTCGTGAAGTGGATATCTGGCTCATTTTTTATGAAAGGAAACTAAGTTTAAGCAGATGTTGAAGTACCACCAGTGTGACACTGATGTCACAGCTGGGAAATGGTGGAAGCAGAATTCACACACGCCTAGATCTGTCCTACGCCCAAAGCAACAGTGCTACCCCAGGTCTCTGGGAACTGAGTTTAAGCTCTTATAGATGGAGCTGCCCAAGAACCCTCTGGATTCTGTGTCCCCAAAGTCAGAGCCCACAAATTGTCAACTTCGTGAGATATTCCTTGCGTTGTCATTATGCTGTTTCTTTCTTCATGAGTTTTTCTTGAGTTCTGACCCACCCTTTTGAGGGTCACTTCACCAGTGCCCCAGACACATGTCCTGATCCTTTTCATGTGGCTCCCAACTCTGTGCTTTCCTCGTGGATGTGTTTATTAGAACGATTCATTATTATTTAAGTGCTGTGACTCCTCTGGGTCTGTAGTGATTGGTGAGGGGAGAATAAAGTTGATGACCTTCAAAGTTTGTAGAGATTTCTAGAGATTGTAGGACCTCTCCCACCTGCAGCCATTCTGCCTGTGTGCAATGTTCTGTAATGTTTTTAGTGGGTGAGGAAGGGGAAATGAAGACGAAGCAAGAGGAGACTAGAGTTTAGAGATGCAAGAAAGAGAGCTTTATGGAGAATAGGGCAAGTCTGCAGTACTGGTAGTGGTTTTGCCCATGCAGAAATAGGTGTTCCATGCATCAAGCAGGCTTTCCCATCAGGCCTTGTGCCCCTGCAGAAACCTAGGCTTGGTTTCCTAAGGCTCATCTCTGTCCCAGGTGCCATTGTCTTCCTCCTCTTGATTCCAGAGCAGAATAGATCCTCTTAGACTTGTGTAAAAAGCTTCTTTCTCTGCAGTGCTTTTTTATTGAGAAAAGGGTAGCTGTGTTTGTCCTCGATCCAAGAAAAGGGTAGCTGTGTTTGTCCTTGATCCAAAGGTCAGGAGCAGATAATATTTGATACGCATTGACCAGGCAATCAGGGGCAGGGTTTGAGTCTTCATAGAGGTGTGTAATGTAGTTGTGATTAATATCACCTCCCAAGGTGAACTTGAAATGGAAGACCTTCAGAAATGGGGAAATGAGCTGATAAGACGAACCACTTGTGAGATGTTCTAATCACAGACGTTCCAAAGAAGAGGTTTTAAAGTTAACAAGGAAAGGAAGCCTTGAGGAAAAGCAGAATTACAGGAGGAAAGGGCATGAGATTGTCCCCTTGCTGCCAGGAGCCATCACCCTACAAACAACAAACATGTATTTTTTGCCCACATATGCCTGGGCCTTTCAGGTTGTCTTCTCTCTCTGCCTACAAGAGCAGCTGGAGCACTGAATTGCCTCTGCCCCTTCTAGAAAACTTAGTAACTGAGACCAGGGCAAAATGTAAATAAGAACTAGACATCAGAACCTGATGGAAGGAGTGCCACATTTATCAGTCTTGCCTAGAAATGTTCAGTCTCATCTATAATTCATCTCTGTTCTCAATACCTCCTATTCTTCCTTACCTCGGCTCCCTCCACTTCCTCCAGCCACACTGGTTTCCTTCCTGTGTGTTACACATGTCAGGCGCGCACCTCCCCTCATGGCCTTTGCAATGGCTCTTCCTCTGCCAGAATGCTCTACCTCAGATTTCACCCTCCCCTCCTCCTTTGTTCAGATATTATCTCCGTGAGGCCTGCTCTGATGGCCCTATTTAAAATTGCACCCTAGTGCTCCTGATCCCCCACATCCAGTCTTATTCTTCCCTGTAGCACCTATCACCTTCCAACAAACTACATGATTTACTTATGATGTTGCTTGTTTGTCTTCCCTCTCCACAGTGTGAGAAAGTCATGAACACTCCCAATATGTGTCGAATTAACAGTTCTCAGATGCTCACTAATGGGTATTGTTATCATCCCTCCTAGAACAGGGCAGGTTCCTTCAGGGAAGGTCTGATTAGGTAGGTCACTGGTGGTTGGTCAGTGATTTGGATGTACAGAAGCTCCTCGACTTTGGGGTTACACGCCCATAAACCCATTGTAAGAAAAACTGTGTTTAGTAACCTAACCCACAGAATAGGATAACTCAGCCTAGCCTACCTTAAATGTGCCCAGAACACATACATTAGCTATAGTTGGGCAAAATCATTGAACACAAAGCCTATTTTATGATAAAGTGTTGAATACCTCATGTCATTTGTTGAATACTGTACTGGAAGTGAAGAAACAGAATGGCTGTATGGAGACTCACCATTAATCATTAGCACAGCTGAAAGTACCCTGGGCCTGAGGGATGTCCGAAGCATTGAACCAAAACAGAACCCTGGCAACATAGTACACTGTAGAGTACCATTTTTTTAAAAAAAACTTTTTTCTTCTTATTAAAGTATAGTTGGCATACAGTATTATATTGGTTTCATGTCTTCAACATAGTGATTGGACATTTATAGAGTATGGATTGTTTACTTTTGTGATCTTGTGACTGGGAGCTGAAGTTCATGGCCACTGGCCAACATCACCTGAGAGCATCTATGGCGTATCGCTAGCCCGAGAAGGTATCAAAATTCAAAATTTGAAGTATGGTTTCTGTTGAATGCGCATCACTTTCACACCACCATGAAGTAAAGAAAATCAAAAGTAGAACCATCGTAAGTCAGGGACCATCTATATTTAGAATGAGCCTCCTTTTATGTGATGACATTGTTCGACCAATCTGTTCTGATGTCTTTTTAACAAGTGGAACACATTGAATAAGAGCCATTGCATTTTAATTAAGAGCCTGAATCAGGAAGGATCTCTGTCTAGTATGGCATTCAAACCCAGCTTCCTTATCAAATATTTTCTTACAATATTGTTATCTTCAATATATTGAATAAATGGGAAAATAGCTTTTAGGCATATGGAAAGATGCTCAACCTCATGAATCAAATAAAAATTCAAATTAAAACTCCTTACTGCCCTTTTTCATTTCCTGTACTGACAGAAATTCACATATTTGGCACACTCTCTTGGTGACACTTTGGGGAAACAGGCTCTCGTGTTGCTGGTAGGAGTGTAAATTGATTCAATCTCTATAGAGGAACTATGGCATTATAAAA
The DNA here is from genome assembly GCA_000465285.1 of Eidolon helvum. Lineage (NCBI taxonomy): Eukaryota > Metazoa > Chordata > Mammalia > Chiroptera > Pteropodidae > Eidolon > Eidolon helvum. The sequence continues at coordinate 12,818 of AWHC01027873.1, read as the reverse complement.
ATGTCAAAATTATGTATCTCCACAATTACTCAATATTGCTTTCAATAACAAAAGGTTGGAAACCATGCAAACATCCATCAGAAGAGGACGGGCTAAATAAATATACTTTATCCAAAGAATACCTCAAACAAACCTCTCTCTAAATTACTACATTGATATGGAAAAGTCTCTAATACATTGTTACATGGAAAAAGCAAGATGCAAAACAAAGTATGCTACCAATTAGTGGAGGTGGTGGAGGTTAGGAGTGGAGGGGCGGAAATAGTATACATTTGTATTTGTTTATATAAACTAATAAAAGTTTATCTATGTATGATGGAGGAATTGCTCATGGTCAGGGAGAACTTAGCAGATGGGAATAAGGTGGAAATAAGAATTTTTTTTGCCAAACTTTTAATAAGTTAATCTCTTTATTTTGAGATAATTGTAGATTTACACAGAGTTATAAAAAATAATACAGAAACGTCTCATATTTTTTACCCAATTTCTCTCAAAAGTAACATCTTCCAAACCTGGCATACCTTTTTGTATTTATTTTTCAGCCAAATGGATGGGTTTCCTATTAAAAATTAAATTAAAAACATGGGATTCAAACAGCCACTAAACTTAACAAATTGGAATAGAACAATGCGATAGTTCTGTATTATGAAACCATTAATGCAAGGATATCAAAACTAAGGACAAATAAAAGTCAGCCTGAAAGGATTAGTTTAGATTTTTACAAGGCTACACCCATATTCTTAAGCATCATCCACAGTTAATGTGTTAGTTTCTTATATTTCTTCCATGACCAAATCTCTCAGGCTGTCTTGGATCAACATTACTTACCAACAACTCCCAGTTGATAAACTACTCAGGTTACATCTTCTTTGGCTTGTGTCTCATGCTTCCAGAACATTCTGTGGCTTTTTAAAGTTTTGCCAATTCTTCATCACAGTTGCATCCTTTATTACCCTAGTCTCACTTTTTTTGCAAGTGCTGTTTGCTATATCCATTGTGGTCTTTGACCACACCCATTGTTCCTCTTGACCACAAATCCTGGTCAGTATTTGGTGACAGAAAACCTAGAATTAAGCCACCTTAAAAGGGAGACCAAATGGCATAATAGATAAGTAAAAGAAGTTGGGGTTTTAACTCCAAAAATGAATCTGAAAATTAGGGAAATTATTTTATCTTTCATTTAGTTAATGATCACAAAATTTAGATTATAATCACAATAATGTGCTAATTCTTATAATGAACAAAATTTATTATAACAAACACTTCTTATAATGAACAAAATAAAAAGAGAAGACAAAATTCTTGTAACGAACTAAAAATTTTAAAATGATTCAGGTGCTACTACTTTTCAATACATGACACAAAGTCCTTGATTTCACATTTGTCTTTTGAAGGGAGACATGAAGCAGCTCATTTTTGAAGAAATGACTTATGACTTCAGTTTTTCCAATGACCATTCTTAATCTGTGTAAGAACATTGATTTTGTTTACTGTCTTTCTCACACACAAAAGTTCCATGACATTAGAGATTTAGGGTCTGTTCACTGCTGCATCCCCAGCATTTATGAAAGTTCCAGACACATAGGTGCTTAGTAAATACACCAGATGCACCTGTTTTATTTATGTTTGTTTTATTAATTTTGTCATCTTCTCTTCAGTTGTTAACTGATTCTGTCAGTGTTGTTCATCTCTTCTCCAACACTATGTCTACTGACTTCATGGAATTCTCCATGTTTTTCAAGATTTGCAACCTCAATCTGTAGTCAGTTTGACTATTTACTGATCAACCCTCCCAGATAATAAGCCACTCTTTATATCTTCTTAGGCTCAGTCTCATGCTTCCAGAATATTCTGTGGCCCTTTACTTTTAAAGTTTCATCAGTTCTGCATCCTGGTTGCTTATTATTAGCTTAGTCTCACTTTTTGTGCAAGTGCTGTTTGCTGGATAGAGTGTGGGCTTTGGTCATTCTCATTATTCCTCCTTATGACCAAAATCCCTATTTAGTGATTGATGACAGAAAACTGGGTCATCTGTTTATACAGCATTTGATAATCATACTGAGAGGGAACATAGTGTGTCGGATAAGGGAATGACTTTGGAGCAGATAACTTCGGTTAGAAAATACCATGTGCCCCAGCTATAGGACTTCAAACAAGTTACTTGACTTCTCTCTTCTTCTCCAATAATAGCACCTCCCTTATAAGTTAACACATGAACCCACTTAGGTCTCATTAACACCTTGTTCCAAGAAAGTAATAAGTTCTCTGTAAGCATTTGCTATTAGTATTATCAAAGGACCAGTCCACAGTGGTCTGGGTAGATGCCATCGTTAAGTAGGAAAGCACATTTGGTTGAGGGCTAATTTTATAAGTGATCAGTTTATTGGTGGATATAGCAGAAGCTTTCTTTATCTTTCTTCCTTTTTTTTTCTTCTTCTGAAGTTGATCAGCAACCTTTATTCTGTTCCTTATCATTCATTAAGCAACCTACACAATTCATTTCCTTTACCTCTGCCCCAAGTAACGGTAGCCAGAAATGGAATACACAATAGAGGAAGACCTTGGGGGGGAAACTAAAGCCCTTGTGAAAAAACCTACCCAGCCTCAACTTAATGAACTTGCTGGTTTAACTGATAACTTTATTTTCTGAAAAATAAACTGACTCAAGCCAGTGGACCCTGAAAACTTCTCCCAGTGGTGGCCACTCTCTGAGCTGCTTTGCTTTCTTCTTTCACCTGTTTCTTTGTATGCTTATCAAATCCAGTTGTGTTTGTTCCCAAATTTGTTTATGCCACTTGTATTTTTTTTTATTATAATAGTGTCATTTAACTCAATATACATAAACTTGGTCTGTAAATGCAAAAAGAATTGTAATTTCTAAGGAAACGCAATTGAATGTTTTGGAAAGATTCAAAAGAGATGAGTCAAAAAATTGTAGTCTTTAATAGTGTTTATGACAAATGTAAAGATTTACAAAAACTGACAAAACACTAAAAAAATTTTGCACTCAAATTGTTTCAAAAGTATCTTTAAGATTTCTTTCCACTTTAAAGAAACCGAAACTGGAAATGAGGTCCTTCAGAGTAAATGGTTTATATGCCAGGAAGACATATATAGTGGATTTGTACTCGGCTGTAGTGGACTCGTACGCGTGTGACAGGCTTGGCCTACATCAACAGGTGGACAAGTGAACGTACCTTTATATATCTGTGGTGTGTATGTAACCATAAAAGTTTTTATGACTTCCTGCTTCAACCAACTTTTTTGATTACTAACTACATTGAATTTCAGGCAGTTCAACTGTAACAATGGGGTCCCGGGTAATAACTAATCAGAGAATGAAGTCTGTGTGCATAAAAGTCACATTCTGACGCAATGTGACTGACACTCATCTTTACAGTGCAATGATTATCGCCTCCTAGTATCTCTAAGCCATAGTGTTATTAGAACGAAAAGGGAGGTGTGCTATTTAAAAGTTTGAGCTAAAAAAGTATCTTTTTAAATTGTAACTTATAGTTTAATATTTTCTTCCAAAAAAATTACCAAAATTAGTTAATTCTAAGAAAAGCATAATGAGAAAATTGAAGATCTCAAACTTTTACAGCTTGAAAATTAATTGATGTTTGGCTTCTCAACCAACTGTAAATAGATAATTTTTCCTCTGATCAATTTAAATTTTCCATTACCACTTGATTACATTACCCTCCACCCCACTAAATTAAATTGTGAACTTTTTTCTTTTGTTATTCCTACTTTTAAAAAGGCATTACTTGCTCAAAAGTCTTGACTGATGCAGGGCTGACAACTTTTAAATATAAGAGCTCAATTTCAAATTAAAAAAAAAAAAAGTCCTCCTAAACCTAATAGCCCTATTTACCTGACAGTAATTGTGTCTCAATCCATCAAGCACATGCATTGTAGAGTTATTGCATGCCAAGGACAACTTACTAATGGCTTCAGAAGGATTAGCCGATGCCGACATGGTTGTAAGTGTACAATACTGTAAACTCATATGGAAATATGATATCATAAAAAGCACATCAGAAAAGAGTCTTAAGTTGTGTCCATTAAAATTATCCAGCTCTAGATGCAGGACCTGGCGTCCCCGTTTGCTATCTATGTGACCTTGAGCAGGTCACTTTTCTAAGACTCAGTTTCCTCATTTTTCAGACCACGATAGTAGGTACTTTCCTTATAATGTGAAGATGTGCCTGGCCAAGTGTAAGTGCCGAGAAAATGTTGTTATTATTATTATTTTTTTGTAATATCAACAGCTGTAGTCCAAGCAGTGATGGTTTCTAGACTCCCCTCAAAAAACTTCCGGAATGTGACCTCTAAAAAACTCCCGGAATGTGCCCTCTTAACCCCCCCCCTCTTCATTACCGCTCTGGCCCCAGCCACTGTCATCTCTTGACAAACTGCTGGAATAGCTCCCTAATATGGTTTTCCTGGTCTACACTTGTCCCTCTACAGTCCTTTCGTACCATCCTTTAAAAACATTAACTTCCTATCACTTCCCTGCTCTCAGCCCTCAACAGCTTTCCATCGTGCTTAGAATAACATTCGGAGTCCTTATTGCGGCCATGGGGTTCTCCGTGACTCCCACCCCATATGCACACACACATCCTTGCTCGCTCCCCTCCAGCCACACTGCTTCCTTTGCAGTTCCTCTAACATATTGTCACCTCAAGGGCTTTGGCTTTGCTATTCTCTCTGCTTGTAATTTTCCTGGCCCAAATATTCCATTTCACTCAGATGTCTGTTCAAGTACCTTTCCCAGATTACCCTGTCTGAGGTAGGCGGCTCACCTAGCCCTCTGTCTTCTCCAACTTTCCTTTCCTTCACAGCATTCATCACCCCAAGACTGTTTTTACTGCCCCCCGCATAGGAATCTAAGTTCCATGATAGAAGGGCTTTTTCTGTTTTATTTGCAACTACATTCACCATGCCTACAAAGTTGCCCATTACACAGATGGCAGTGAGTAACTACGTGTTGAATCAATGAATCCTTGAAGTTTTTGTTAGATATCAAGCTTCTTGAAGGTAGCAAATTATTATTTTTTTATCTCTGTATCCCCAGTCAACTGTCGCAGTTCCTGAAGCTTAAACAATTTTTAAAAAAATGTGTGAGTGACCAAAGAGGAAACTTAGATCGATAGAGGGAAACTTATATGTGAGTCGTGTGAGGAAAGAGCAAGTTATCTGCATTTACGAGTAGGAAATTCTTTTTACATTTAAAAATAGTCAATATAGCTTTACCATGCCACTCCAGGGTAATTGTCATCAAGTAAAGCTGCCTAAAAGTAGTGTCAATAATTAAAAGCATCTAATAAAATGTAATTACTTTTTATTATCATACTTATTCCTTTTAAATAATGTATTTAAATATTGTGAAGGTAGAGGAAGTAATGATCTCCTTTTATTGGTGCATTAAGTATTTTCAGGTTCTAAGTCTTGATTATTCTTCCAAGCAATGGGCCTAGGATTTTAATAAACCTCAGTCTGGGCACGTAGATAAGTTTGCATCTTGCCATGTCAGTCCTCCCAATAAACTAAGACTCCAGGCTTTAGAGTAATGGAATTGCATACATCCAGTGATTTAAAGAACAGCATTCAACCAAGCTTATATTGTCATACATGTCTTTTTTGTATTATTTCCATTCCTTTGAGCATCAAGTGATTACACACTAGCTTAACATTATATATTAATTTGGAGAAGGATGTTAAATGAATGACTTGGAATTTTCCATGATGAAATTAACTTGTAGAATTACAAATAAAGGAAGTGTAGACATAAACTGATTTCCTAGGCACAACCTATCCTAGAAACTACTGTGTACACATAATAACCTCAACAGCTGCTAAGCCACATGCAAATGAGCTATTAGTTCCTATCCCCTCTTCAGTTTTCAAGAAGTGCCTTAATTATAAAATGACAAGTGGGGAGGTAGATAGGACGGGGCAGGGCTGGAACCACATTGCTTAAGCCACATGGTACAAGATCATATGATTGGGAATTGGCGGAGAGATTGCCTTTGCTGGGTTAGGAGGTAACAGAGTTTTCTTCTCATTCTCCAGTTTCCTGAAGAATCCGGTACCTAAGTACAGCCACGCCAACCAAACACTACTACCTCTGCCTTTGCACAATTAGATAATTTAGTTTGAACTTAAAATTAATAAAACAAAGAGAGGCTACCCACAGGGTCTCTTGGTACTTCCTCAGTGTTATACTCATCTGGATTCCAACATCAGGCAGAAGATGTAAAGCAATATTTATATATGATATAACATATTAACACATTTTCTTTTGCTGCTTGGAAAGCTTTTTAAATATTCTTGAACAAAATTTCACCAAATGTTTTAGGTATCATTTTGTCATTTTAATGGAAATAAATCACAAACTGACCATTCTTTCCTGACAGATTGGGGAATTTGTGTCTCCGATTATGTCTAACACATAGTAGGCATTCTGTAAATACTTTGTTGAGTGGGTAAATTTCATAGTTTGATGCAGAGCCAAATAAAAAAAAATTTAAAGATGGCTGCATTTAATCAAACAACTGGTTATGAATGCATTAATATTTTCCCCAGCTTTTATAGTGTTAACACTGCCTATGTTTTGCCATGTGTAGGAATGTAGTCCCATTGGTACGTACGCATTGATGGTGAATGTTGTAGACTCAGGAATTCTGGAAGAAAATCAGATTTACCATGGCAGTGAATATTTGTGAAAGACCTTTACAATTAACTTATGGCATTTGAGAAGCTGTGAGGTCTTGCTTACTTGACCTTTTCTTGGTATACAGAAAAGGTGTGATGATTCCTTATTACCATCATGGTTCATTGCCCAGGTGTGCTGGAGACAGCTGGTGTGTGCTCCCGAAAGCCAGCTGTGTGCATTGCTTCCCAACTCTGTGTTCAGTGACCTACATTTTGGTAGCTTGAATTTTTGACATTTTGAGAGTATTTATACCATGGAAGTGGGCTTATGCCGCAAGTCAACTAGAGGTGGTTGTTAAGCCTTTCCTAGCACATCAGTATTGGTTCTCTGTCTCGCCCCCAATAGTTCTTCTAATTGCTTTGTTCCTTGCCTACTGTTAGAGCACAATGAAGGCAGGAAAGTTAGGGAGTTAGACATCTGGATTGGAATATAGATTCTGCTATGTAATAGCTCTTCGACCTTGAACAGGATGAGTTCTCTAATATCAGTTTTCTCCTTCATAAAATGAAGTTGATCTAGGATCCATGTATGTATGTTAAGCATGTTACAGTGCCTGGTACATAGTCAATGTTCAGTAAGTGGTACCTTTTAGGTCGTTTTTGTCTTTTCTTTTTCTCCAAATACTGATAGTCATTTATTCAAAAAATACATATGGAATGGCTATTGGCAAAACACTTTTGATCCTGCCTGTATTGTTTTTAGTGTGCAGACAAACAAGAATTAAACCATCCTGAAATTCTGAGCTTTCAAATTGCGTGTTTGATGTTATGTGGCTTGTACATCTGGGCCCTTGGCATATATCTTGGTTTTCTGTGAGTGGACTGATAGTTCCTGAGTCTGGTCTTCTTATCTCCTGTTAGAACACCTTAGTCCCCCCAACTCCCCATCCCCCTAAATAACCTCCTCACTCTTCCATTTCCTTCTCTTCCTCCACAAACAAGCAAACCTTCTTACTGGCATGTGGCAGGTGACTCCTAGACCTTTGTTAACAAGTCCTCTTGCATGGGTCACCTAGTTGCTGCTGTTTTATATCCTGATGTCAAGAGGAGAAGGCTTGATTTCCCTGTGAGAATGAATCTTCCAGCCCAAAAGTGCTGCCCTAGGGTTGGAGCGATCTCTACCTTCTTCCCATTACTGGCTCCATTCTCTCTTCACCCACTGAGCCCCATGTTGTACCCAGAAGGGTGTCCCCCATCTCAGACCATCTTCACTTCAACATTCCTTTAGTGAGAAGAATGGTTATTTTGTAGGAAAAATGGTAATGTTAAATTTGAAACTTCAGATTCTTAGAAGTGACACTGAGATTAAAATCATTGAGAGCAAATAGAGGCTTTTGGGTAAAAGGAGGAACACTAACCTATTTATACTCTTCAAATATTAAGTATTCACAAAACTTAAAGGCTCCTACTTTCCACAAACACAGGATTCTTGTGGAATTTTTCCAATACTTTGAAGTGCATCTTTTTCAACATGATCAGGTAGGTTTTTGATACTCAAATTTCAGAGCTGTTTGAAAATGTGGGAACATGCAAGATGGCTATGCGTTGTTTCCTGTTGGAAGCTCTTTTGCTATCAGTTTTAAACTGTTGCTTTATATGAGCAGCTGGAAGATGTAGCATTTAAACCTTGACATTGATGAATAAAGAACAGGACCTGTCAAACACAGTTTCCAGCTCATTCAATTAATGAATTGATAGATGCACCTGAAAAATGTTTTATATAAACTATGTTTTGTTAAAATAATTTATGACAATTAATATACCCTCAATACTCTATTGTTTCCATGAAGTACTGATAGGCATCAATAATATTGTTCAGAGTTTCATGATTATATTTTCAGCAATGTGAATTTGTGCATAAATAAAATTGTTAAGAAAATTTAAATGTGTTTATGTGTATTTAATATTCCAAAGGTAGATTTTTCAAATGTGATTTTAGATTTATTTTTTCCCTGAAACAGTCACAGTGAAGTCTTCACCAAGAATGGACATATATCAATCAAGTTTATTAAGCTCAATCATTTCAGAAACACCACCACACCATTCACGTTAAGCATTTCCTAGCTTTTTACAATGAAATAAAAAAAAGTGATCTTTCATGGGAGAAAAATGAATTTTAGATTTTTCGGAGCCAAAATGAAAATACGGTGGAACAAAATCAGGTCAAATCTTTGGAATTCATAGTGACTTAACACCTAGAAGAAACACAATATAAAACCTGACAATTGCATGCCTGCCCAGAGGTCTGAACTGAATTCATTTTTAATAATTTGGATATTTCTTCCATTTCTCAGTGATACAGGAACAACACCTCCAGAGAGTGGTATTTTTGGATTTATGATAAACTTCTCTGCATTTCTTGGTAAGTACATAATAATTATTATAAACAAATAAATAATGCACAATCTCCAATGACAAGAGATATATGAGTTACAGTTTGTGTATAATTTTTTATTTTTTAATAAATTTTCGCACTTTATTTTTTGGAACAATTTTAGATTTATAGAAAAACTGAGCCAAAGATAGAGATTTCCCATATAGCCTCTGCTCCTCCCCCCCACCCCCACAGCCTCCCGCATCATCAATATCCCCCACCAGAGTGACGCATTAGTTAGAGTTAATAAATGTTCATTGACACATCATAATAAAACAAAGTCCATAGTTTGCATCAGGGTTCACTCTTGATGCGTGTCATTGTTTTAAAGTACAACCTTTCAAACTTGAATTTTGCTTTACTTTGAGAAGCTAAATGACTAGAAATCCAGAGTTATTTATGTCCTTCTTATGGAACTATTTTTCACTTCATCCGGTAATTTGCCACAAGATTTTGAAATGGATTTTAATTTGATTTTTGAAATTGTGACTTATATCCAGTAGATTTGTGGAAACTAAAGAGACCTAATATATAAACTACAATTTCTCAGAGTGTGTTCTGAAGGCAACGTACATGAGAATCATCTGGGGTGCTGGTTAAAATGCATGCTTCGGGGCCACCCTGCCAATTTATTCAGTCAGAAACTCTAGAGTGGGGCCAGGAGCATGAGCGGTGAACAAACACTCTAGGGGACTTAGATACTCACTAAAGCCAAGAACCCACTGACAAAGGTATTGTCTCACTTGTTAAAGAGAGGGGAAAGGTGAAGCAGGGATGTTTGTCTCCAACTCAGGTATGATTTTTCTTTTTAATTCCTCAAGTTCACCTGAGATGCAGTTGCTAGGATACAACCCTCTCGTGAACAAATTAATGTACTGACTGAAAAACTCAGTCTATGATGAAGTGATCCAGGTGTATAGATGTGAGATATAAGACTCCTTGGTCCTTCCATGAACGCCTACCCTATGGAACGATCGGGTGTTTTCTAGGGGCCTCTTCTGTAACCAGCATTTCTGTCCCTCTCTACTGGTACAGGGTGGGAAGGGACAGAGATACTGGAAACTCTGCTTAGTGACTTGACACCTTTGGAATTTGATCATCCAAATTGCTAGAGAGAAAGTTTCACCCTGCCACCCATTCATGGTCTTCCCCTTCCACAGTTTTAGAGGTGAGCAAGGGGAAATAGAAATAGTTCATCAATCCAGTTGCCCTCTTACACCATACTTGCCCGGAGTCCAGATTTAGAAGACAGGTTATTTTATCACCAGCAAGTGATGAATATGGATTTTTGCTTCTAAGCAAGGCAGAATCTAACATGAATATCTTCATTTAAAATAGTCTATGATAAAAAATCAGCTTTTAGCTTGCTTTTTAAAATTCAGCAAAAATATTACTAAGTGCCTACTCTGTGACAGGCTCCGTGCTTACGGCTGGAGTCACAACAGCAGACAGACAAGGAACCTTCTGTCATGAAGGTTACATTTTATTGTCTAATTGCTCTCCAAAACAATAAATGGTATTTGGTTAATTGACTAGCTTTATGGAAAAACATACCTTTAGTACCCTTCTCACACCATTCACAAAAACCAATGGTAACTACAGAACTAAACATGAAAGCACAACTATAAAAGGATTAAATTATAAGAAATATTTTTAAAAACTTAGGATGGAGAACTTTATCTAAACTTATACAAAAACCAGAAGCTAAATAGGAAAGAATTGAAAGATTTGGGTAGATAGAAAATTAAAATTTCTAACTGGTGAAAGATACAGAAACAAAGTTAAAGATGAACAACAGATCAGAAGAAAATATATAATATTTATGACAGACAGTAGACTAATGTGCCTAATGTATAAAAGTAACTAAATTAAAAATGAATAAACTCAAGAGACAAATAAGAAAAAATGACATGCAATTCTCAAAAGAAATGTGTATGACCAGCAGACACACTGAAAGTTTCTCAATCTCAGTAATGATCAGAGAAATGCAAATTAAACCAACAGCTTGCCATTTTCATTCATTAGTTTGGCAATAACTTAAAAGGCAACGATGTATAGAATTGCTTTCAAACTCTGTTGTGTGAGTATAAACTGCTACCGTCTTGGCAGATACCTCTTGACATTTTAATTGTGCAGTTTTTTTGACCCAGTCATGCTACTTCTAGGAATTCATCTTTCAGAAACACTGAAAGTGTGCCAAAGACATATATACAAGGATGTTCATTGAGAATTGTTTGAAGTAGGAAACACATAGGAACAATGTAGAAATCTGTCATTAAGAGAATGATGAAATAAATATGGCACTTCACTATATACCATGATGAGACCCATAGAAACAATGAGATAGACCTATTTGTACTGACATGGCAAGATCTCCGTGGTACATTTTTAAGTGAAAACAAGTCGCAGAACGATACATGCACAATAGCATGTATGTGAAAAGGATAACAGCCAAAAAGAGATGTGTGTGTGTGTATCACACTGGGGAGAGAGTAGGATAGGATGAGGAAGGACAGGGATGGGCGAGTGGGGAGACTATTGCAATCAGGAAATTGAAAACACAGACTTTAAAAGAGCAATGCAAAGCTGTTTCTGTGTTTTTCGTTCTGAAAAGTCAAGTAACAAAAATTCATTACAGTACTTTTCTTTTTCAGGAGCAGCCACGATGTACACAAGATATAAAATAGTGGAGAAGCAGAATCAAACCTGCTATTTCAGCACGCCTGTTTTTAACTTGGTGTCGTTAGTTCTGGGACTGGTGGGATGTATCGGAATGGGCATTGTAGCCAATTTTCAGGTATGACCAAAAGTTTTTTTTTTTTTTTTAGTTATTGGGGTGATGGAGTATGTGTGTTTGGAGGAGAAAAACAAGAACACAAGAGCCACACTTGTGCCAGTATAGCGCAAATAGTTGATGAGTTTGTAAAAACTGGGATAGTTTGCTTTTTAGAAACAAATATCATTTGAAAGTCAGTCCCGCCAGTACTCAGAAGAGATGGGGCTCATGTGGGCACAGTTAAGAGAGAGCGGGCTTTGAACGATGCTAGGAGCTTTGCCTGGCTCCATATTCTTACTGATGTGGTTTGATGTGTTGGAAGAGCTACTTCAGCCATTGTAATGATTCCACTAAAGGTGTGAAAACATTCGTATATGAATGTGTGTGTGTGTGTCTGTGTGTGTGTGTGTGTGCACTGACTCTACTGTTTGGACCTCTGGTATTTATTTAAAGAGCAACTGAACACTTTCTTTCACAGATGAGGATATATAGAAAGGTACATGGGAGTGAAATAATTTGCTCAGTGTTCCTTAACTAATTAGTTGTTGAGCTAAAACATGGCCCCGTTGCAGCCAGTTGACTTACACGGCGACTGCTACAGAGTCTGTCTGATATATTCTTAGTTTGTCAAGTGTTTGAAAAAACCTTACTTGAATTATTCTGATTTGTGCATTCCTGTTCATCCCAAGGTTTCTCCCCGGAAGGCACGGGACCTACCTGTCTATGGAGACAATGTTTAGCATTTTAAAAACATTTGTTGTATTTCAAATTATAGCACTCACCTCATAGGGTTATTGCAAAGACTCGATGAAAATAATGTGCGGTAACCATCGGTCTGTCATTGGCAGCCATCATGGTCATCATCAGTTCATCATTACAGTCTGACACTACCCTGTCCATCACTGTTGTCTCTTGGGGACAGCAGAAAGGAAGTTATTCCAGAACGAC
>KE754982.1:11946-29191 GCA_000465285.1 Eidolon helvum | reverse complement strand
GCTGTCGTGGTGACCCAGCCTAGGGACTGTCCTGAAAGGTTCATTTTAACGCGCATCTGCTGCCCTACATGCCCACCCTGAGGCAGGATGCCTCAATCACAAGGATGATCTTCCTTGGGACTGGGAGGAGCAGAGTTTCGGTGGGCCGGGCGAAGGTGCCACTCACCGATTCCATCACCTCTTGCCCCCTTTCAAGAGACCAAGGTTAAATTCTCAATTCGATAGGTCCATGAGATGAGGTCAGGAAGATTATGCTCAACATTTTATCTTTGCTCCACTTTCCCAGGCTCACTCAGAGACCATCCAGAATGAGAGGCTGGAAATAAGTTAGAATTAAAATGTAGCACATGGCATATCCTCAGAGAAATAAGTTCCCAGACAGGATAACGTGCCTACCTGGCTTTTGCCTCCTGTAGGCACCTTCAATCAACCAGGTAAGATACCTGGTTTAGGGATTCAATATAATAATACCTAGATTTACTATTTAGTTATATATATGGTATTTAGTTACATAGAGCGAAAATCATCTATAAAGGTTATAAAATATCAGTCAGGGCTCTTTAGTTATAAGTGAGCGAAACCAGTTCTTGTTAATTCTAGCAAAAAGAGAATTCACTGGGGGATTCGTCACAGAACGTACAGGCTAAGAACGGTGATGACGTCCACATGATGCTGGCACGAGAGGAGAAACCAAGGCGGGTGGCAGTCCTCTGGGAACTAACGGCCCAGCCGTCTTTTACAGGCTCTTCCTCTGAATGAAGGTGTCCCAACCTTCATCTTTAAAAACCATCTTTGTATCAACCCCTGGGAGAGAGAGTTCCATTCCATGACTTGGCGCCAAAACTCCCATTAGAGTAAAGGTGCCATTTGGCTAAGGAAGTCTCCACGGAGGTGGACGAGGAATTCCTCAAAGGGACTGGGATCCCGTTAGGAGGAAGGAATGCAAACTGGCCAAGCAATAAAGATAACAAGGACCGATGACGTGTTTCTGCTGACTCTAACTCCTCTTGCTCTGGACCTGGGGATCTGCCCAGGGCGACTCCTCCTTAGGGCTCCCCAGCTGCTCTGGCCATCCCCTGTTTGAAGGGGGACATCCACCTCTTGCTTTGGGGTCTGCGCCACTGATCACAGACACTTGTTAGACTTTCTAAAGCTCTGGCCCGGAGCTTAGTTTTTAGGGACCGAACTACCGTTGGCTGATTTTCAGGACATCATGACTTCCAGGGTCCTCCGGAAGAGGAGGTACCAGTTTGCTGGTTTATGGACTCAGGGCCGGGTAAGGCTGCCCTGGTCTGTGTGCTTTTAGCTGGCTGCTCTGTTCTTGCCCCAAGGCTGCATGATGAGCGCTTCCAACCTTTCTTGGTGGGAATGGCATTGCCCGGTGAGGTTAAGCTGAGGCCAGTTTTGGAATAAATTTAGTTCACCCAAATTTATTCAATTAATTTAGCAAACATATATTGAACACCTACTATGTGCTAGGTGCTAGGCTAGGTGTTAGTGATTCTAAACCATTAAGGTGTGGCTCTTATTCCTAATGAGGTCAGAGCCCCATGAGACAGACAGATGTTTGTAAAATCTGAGACAGACAGATAGTTGTAAAATAATGTGTGAAGTGTGTCCCTATTTGTAGGCATGAACGCTATCATGTCATTGAAGAGAAAGAGTCGATTCTGTCTTTAGAGATACTCTGACATTTGAGCTGGCCCTTGAAGGACAAGACAGCTTCTCAGTATCTCATTAGTTCGGCCTACTGAATATAGCCAACGCTTAATAAATGTCATTGCCTCACAGTGTCGGAGATGGAGGGAAATAGGATTCCTTGAAGGCTGAGTCTGTAATTATTTCTCCCAGTTTTTTGCTTGGATCAAAGTTGAACCAATTTACCTTCGTTAGCCAGACCCCTGTGTGGTTCTACCAAGGCATTGTTTGGCCCATACAAATAAATAATCAGTATTCCTGAGATTATAACATAGACGCCATACAGGAGTTGAGAAACTGACACATTATGAACAAAAATGTAGTTTGTAGTTGAAATTGTCATCTCTCTCTTTTTTTTTTTTTTTTTTTTGCTTTTGAGGGTTGTTTTTAAGTTGTTTGCCTTGACACCACATTCATAACCCCAGTAATTCAACCTCAGGTACATTCTGAGAATGACTGAAATTTATTGCTGTGGTGGCATTCAACGTGGCATCGTTGAGAAGTTGACTCTAGAGCTGTAAATTTTAGATTTTATAATAAAATTTAGATTTAACTGGGCTTTTGATTTAGTGATAATACCTGTTAACTGGCACAGTATTTACAAAATAAATAGTGAAAAGCCCACCACATATTCTGTGTGTAGTCGTTAGCAACTTTAAATTGAACAATAACGATCCCATTATTCTGATATATTGAATTTCTATTTTCAGGCTTGAATAAACTAACTATATATAATGTTATTTGAAAGAAATTGTTGACTGACTATTCCCATCACTTGTTTTTGTCTGCACCTAAATAATGTCATGTATCTGGATGAAAAAGGACAAATTCTACCAATGATCAGGTATTTTTTAAAAAAATCTGAATTTAGTTGTTATAGAGAGATCAAAGATTAGCTGCATTTATTAACTGCTATTTAAACTTGTCACTGGGTCTAACTGAGCCTTTGCTCAGTTTGACCTTTGGATTTCAGAAATAGTAAAATTCTAATTTTCACCACCAGAGGGCAGCAGAATACTAAAATTGTTATGAAATGCAACCTAATGAAAAGGTGTACGTTTATTTACTTGGGTTTAGAAAAACCATACACTGTAGCAAGAAATAAGAACTTAAAAATATCGACTAGAATTTAGTCATCTTTGTGGCCTCATATTCTAATTAATTTCAGCCTTTTTATAGTTTGTAACTTCCCTTCAAATATCACCTTTAAACATGTGGTTTATCAAATAGACAAAGAAAAGAACAATTAGCAGTGAAGGGAAATACTTCACATTTCATCTTGAATAATAATATGTGTAAGTTCATGTATTTATGTATCTACAATCATTAGTTAAATGGAAATGGGTTCATTGTCCATATTTGTTTACTGTTTGCCTCAATGAAAGAAAAAAATGGGCCACACACTGTGCTGAGTGTCAGCATATGCCTTCTAACTATCTTGGTCATGAGTTTAGTGGGTAAATTGTAGCGACGTGATCTCCTCCAGTCTTCAGGAGTAAAATGAAAATAGCCACACTATTTACCTAAACAGATCCGCTGAAAAAGAAAACTAACAGTGACAACAACAAAATTCTTTGTAAATGTCAAGGGCTATAAATGCATTTAGTAAAGATAATCAATTACGTTTTATGGGTTTTCCCAGTCAGACCTATTTCTTTATAAACCACACTTCTAGAAATAGGAGATTTATGAGCAGAAATACATGGATCCACGGAGGACAATATAGTATCAAGGCAACCGTTTAAAGATACTGAGGATTAAAGCTGGCTCTTTCCCAGCGTGGCATAATGGCTACAATGTTCTAATTGTCTGAAGAATCATCGCAGGCCAGGCAGTTTATCCGGTTGGCCCCGTAGCCTCTGCCACCGATTCCCTGATTCACGATAAGCGACACACTCATCCTTCAGAGATGCGGGAAGCGTATGTAATCCCTACAGAACGAGCTGGGGGATTCCAAAGCGTAAGCAGTCATTGTCCCCTCTCCACCCCAGGTGATGTGCAGATCCCCACAAAAGGCCTCAGGACTGTGGTGGGTTCCCTAATTCTCCAACTCGAGCTTCAGGGCACAGAATAACAAGGATTCTTCCACTGGGGCCACCATGAGAATGTTTGCGAAATGCTTCGAGCTTCTCAGAGGAAGGCATGGTATTTCACGTGGCGTACACTGTTCTCAAGCCAGCTATTCAAATAGTTTTCAAAATATTTAAATATATATATACTTAAAAGGTGAGGAGAAATGAAGGAAGGAAGAATTTGCCCTTGAATTATCCAGGCTTATACCAAAATGGCTATTTCTGTCACACCTGCCCCAGGGGGCTTGTGATTGCAGGCGGGGAAAGGACAGGTGGGAGCAGCACACGCCCCACCTGCTGGTCCTGGCTGTCGGCCGGGCCCTTGACTGTCACTGTGCTCCGCTCATCCATCCGCTCGCCCTCCCGTGATGT
The DNA here is from genome assembly GCA_000465285.1 of Eidolon helvum. Lineage (NCBI taxonomy): Eukaryota > Metazoa > Chordata > Mammalia > Chiroptera > Pteropodidae > Eidolon > Eidolon helvum. The sequence goes on along the minus strand of KE754982.1, from coordinate 25,049 downwards.
CTGCTGGATTCATTTCAGCTCCATGCTAAGGTTGGCTGTTTGCTCACTTCTCGCCATGGCTCCCTTGGGATTCCCGCCACAGCCTGGACTCTGAAGTCAGATTGTCTGGGTTTGGTTTCTGTCCCGCCGCTGGCTGCCTGGGTCTCAGCTCCCTTCTTCCGAAAGCCAGGATAGAACCGATGTCAAAGGTCACTGGTGAGATGCGCTGAGATAAGTCCTGTTCCTGGCAAACACTCGTGCTCAGTAGGTACCAGCTGTGGTTACGACAATTAATCATATTAATCATATTAATCATCATGGCCTGTGCTGCTTTCTCCACTTAATTCTATGGCAGTGATGCCCAGGCCTAGCTTTTCTGAACTGGATGCACCCCCTCCTTTTTTTTTTTACAGTGCCCCCTGCTTTTCCCGCTTGAGGGTGGGCTCCTGGACTCAAGACAGCTCCGGCCCTTCTGTAGGTACTGACACATTATGCTCCCATCTTAGACAGCAGTAAGTACCCTCCAGGCCTCCTTATTTAAAAGGCCAGGTTGGCAGTGGAACTCGCTTGTTGGTTTTGTCATCTGAGTAAACTCTGAGGGTCACCTCTCGAATAGTTTGTCTTTAGAAATCAATACTCATGATCAGTATGGCTAAAGTGACTGAAACTCTTGGCTACTGTTCCACTCAATACTCATTGATTAATTGATGGCACAACCTCCGAATCCCCTCTGTATAAACAATGATTTCAACTTGAGCAAAGCGGACACTGAACTTCTTTTGTCTGGGGCCAAGTTTTAGGGTCAACCCTTATGTGTTTTAATTTTGAATGCATTCTTTCAGAGAACCTTCGTTCCGTTTTTAGGTTGAAGTATTTTGTGCTGCCCCCAAAGCCAAGTACTACGGCCGTTCCGTAAGATGGACAGGCCTGGAGGAGGCCGAAGCTCCGAGAATTTATTTCCTGCTCATGCAGAATGGGCGGACGGAGGATCTCCTTCCTCGTGAGACTTTGTGGGACACATTTTGTCACTCTAAAGATTGCTGGGGGGAAAAAGTACAGTTAGAGAATGAAGAAAATTGAACACTGTGAACAAAAATAGCTTTAAAAAGGTTCTTACCTCTGGAAGAAGATGTAGCGACGTGTGTGTTTTCAGATGACTCGGTCTTAGACTGTCCTTTAACAGGAAATAAACAAGGAGCACACATCTCCATTAATTGTGAATACCTGCGCCACAACACTGTAACCGATGGCTTGTTCTTTCGTTCCCTGAAAAAGCTGAAGACGAGGCCTGACTTCCATACGAAATACACCGATTTTGTTGGATTCTATTGCATTCTCCTGCTGCTAAAAAAGTCTTTTCATGTTCAAATTCCACTGCGTTTTCCATGTCGGTTTTTCTTCTTTCAAGAGGAAAAGGGTCCCTGTGGAAGTTTATGAAAGCTGATACATTTTCGTGTAAAATAGCCTTCTGAGACCATATGGTTTATCGGTAAGCACATATTTTTGGACCTTTTAAAATGAGTGTTATGAAATTAACGTGAGATGTTCTCAGGAAAGTGCATGCCACTGACTCAGCAGGGCTGAATGCCTGTCTCCTCGGTGGTTGTTACTCTGTATAGTTCCCTACAAAAGGCATTTTCAGATAATTAAAAAAGGTATTCGGAGCAAAAGTACTTCATCAAAAGAGGTTATATAACACATGCATGACAGCCACTTGTCAGAGTTAAATACACTCATTTCTTTCCCCCCAAAGCCATCAGATCTATCTATTACATCTAATTGCTTGGGAAATTCGTTTTATTTTTTTCAAACTACAGCCACAATTGAGCTTTGAAACCTCACCAAGTACTCTTAAGTCAGTAAACCTAACTTTTTTTTTTCCAGTTCTGTAATTTATCTTTGTGGCCAAGGGCATATCTTTTTTCTTTAAGGCAGCAGTCCATATTTGAGAAATAAGAGAACCATGGAACATGCCTCCTGATAAGGCCTACTGAGGCCAAGCATGCACAGCAAAGCGAACAGATATGGATACAAGAGTGTTATTTAATCACACCGAACTCCAAAGATTGTTAACCAGTTTATGTAGGTATTTTATCTTGAAAGTCAAGATGAGACACACAAATCTGTTCTTTATTCTGACCATAGAAATCTGTTCTTTCTGTAGCCATCAGCAAGAGTACCATATGTGTAAAATACATAACTTTATTTCTTGTTGTGCTAATTCTAAATAATATACACAACGAGAAACAATTTTCAAATTTAATTGATGATGTATCATGCATCAGTGCTGATGAGATATCTAAACTGGTGTCTGATATCAGAATTAATTTTAATCATAAAAAAGGGATGAGCATAAATGTGATTTTTTAAATAAGTGGACATAGAAGTAATTCGTTCAGGTTAGGGTTACTATTTTAAAGAATCGCCTTGGAAAACTATAAACAGATTTGAAAAATTCCATCATTTCTCAAAACGTTTTGAAACCCCTTTATCAGAATTGCCTGAGTCAGTTGATGGTCTGCTTCTCTATATTACTTTCTATCTAATCTATCTATCTATCTGGGGGGGGGGGGGGGGATCTATCTATCATCTATCTATTACACTTTAAGAGCTTATTTGAGCAATAATCAGCTGGAATCGGGCAGTGCCAAATAAGAAGTGTTTAGGAGTGCTCCCCTGTCAGGTGCTCAGAAAGAGACTTTCATAGAAAAAAAAAAAAGCAGAAGTAAGAAAATTATTGATCGGCTATACCATAAAGCCTAGTTAGCTGTTTGTCATGGCAGCATTTATAGGCGAGGTTCTGGTTTCTGTCTGTAGGCCACCACAGCACTAGAACCACATCGGACTAATGGTCTCCTTGTTTAATTAATTTAACAATCTCCCCCTTTTCCGTCATCCTCTCATGCACGAAAGATTGGCCCAAAATTTGGTATTCGAGCTGCTCTTGTCTCATTGTGAAATTCACGGGTATGATGTCCAATCCGTGCGAGAATTCCTGTTGCTGTTCATGCCCCTTTTCACCCCTTGCTGCTTCTCTAAGCGCCGTGAGACCATCTGACGTCTTGCTGATGACTGTGACAGGCGTTTAAGACCTCTGAGAGAACATGGTGCATGAGGGAGACTGCAGGAGATAGTAGCAAGAGACTGGAAGATACTCCTTATCCCAGATCCCCATGACCCAGACTTGTTGGTATCAAGTAAATCAAAGGAGGTTCCTAAAGAGGCATCAACCTGTTTTAGCCAAGTGGCTTGTTTGTTAATTCTCCGTCTTTGTTGCAATGCCGGAGGTGTCGATCCAGGTGCAGCAGGAGATTCTTGCCATGGCCCAATCACACTCCTCCTGTTCGGCTAGTAAGTCATCTCAAGCAACTGTATTATCTCAACCCCCTTACGAAGGAAACCCGGGGACATTGGTCGTGCAGCGATGGCCTCAGCAGTAGGTTCAGTGACAGTTGTCAGAGTTAAGGAGCATTGTCTTCTTGTGCCTTAACACAGAGGAAAAACACACAGCGGAAAGGCAGAAGGAATAAAGCTTTCCCTTGGAGGGGAGGACCTTGAGCTGTGATCTTGGGGGAGCTGTCCACCTCAAGATGCTGTCTGATTCTGGTCAAGAACCCAGCACTACTGAACAACCCCATGGACGCAAGAGGGGCCCCCAAAGAAGGTGCAGGAGATACTGCTCTGCCAAGATCCAGAGCCACTCCCAAAGGTAACCAACAGAAAGGCTTAGTGAGACAAGTCCCCTGAGAGCTGGAAACAGCTGGTAGAACCCTAGCCACAAGCAGAACGGAACCCGCATTTCTGCCAGCTATATTTAGCCACAAAGGGGGTGCAACCTACTTTTTGTCTGGCCATATTTTAGAGACCCAAACCTGACAGTTGCCAAGCTCACCTCTCAGGACACAGAATGAGACAAATGAGAAGGCAACAGGTATCTCTGGGAGAGAAAGGATCAGTAACCAGTGTTTTTCGTGCTCATCTGAATTTGTAAAAGAAGCGACATTGTGAAATTTGACCTTCTTCTCCCTACCAGGCATCGCAGAGAGAGATCTGCGAGAGCTGACTTTGGGAAGATTGCGTTTTTGGGCCCTAGAGTAAGCGGGATGTCCCAGGAGGTCTCATCCTGTTCACCAGAAACTGCAGAAGAGGAAAAATAACTTTCCCTCTGCCCTTTACAGTGAGTGGTTGGCTGAGATCTGCTTTTCCCTAGGGCACCTCATAGCTAAATGCATGAGCTCGGATAAAAGTTTTCCACTGTGGCCACTGTAATTCAAGATTATCTTTGGCAAAGTTAACCTACTTGTTCTGCCTTAAAACAAAATTTTATTCTTCTGAGGCCTTGCACTGGACCCAGTCCAGTTTAAGTGGGACCCAGTCTGTCCCCAAACCCAGTCCAGTAACTAAGTGGGACTGGGTTTGTCCCCAAAGCTAGTCTGGTTCCCGAGTTGGGCCTTGTCGGCCCCTGGACCCCGTCCGGCTCTCAGGTTGGACCCGGTTCCTCCCCAGAACCAATTGGACTCTGGCTAGTTTCTGAACCCGGTCTGGAAGGAGCCGTGCTCAGGTCAAGCCTGGACGCTTGCAGTGCAAGAGCTGCAGAGTCAGGGCCCGGGACCCGAGAGGGACGAGCCCGCTGTCCCCAGGGGCGGCCTGAACGCAGTGAGTTCGCGGGCTCACGGGGCCCGCTCCGGGTGCGCCTTGCAGCGAAGGGCTGCTGGGGTCTCCTGGCCTCTCTGACACCCGCACTGTTAAAAGATAAACAGAGGTACGTTTAAACATTTAAATCTTTATTTGTGCAAAAATGATTCCAACAGGCAGCGCCAAACTCTAGAGCTACATTTTGCCTGCGGATGACGCGGTCCTGCGTGGATCACCCCCTTTCTTCATCCAGCTAGACTCAGGGTGAATTTTTGTTTGTTTAGAATTGATAAGGATGTGATGCAAGCAATTCCAAAAATATTTTGTGTAGCAGCATCGTCTGGGGAATGGCCGTGTGCCTCCTCTTCCACCCCAGGATAGCTTAGAGTTAAAAGTGGGAAGAAGAAAGCTCGGCGATTAATAAGCATTACTCTCATTTAATCTTCACAAAAGTCCTATATAGCAGGTGTTGTCCCTGTTTTCTAAAGAGGAGAACAGAATCAAAATGTTTAAGTGATTTAAGATCCCTTAGAACTAGTATAGAACGGGGATTTTACCTGGCACCGACATTCTACTCTCTTACATTCTCTGTCATCTTCCAGGTGACGATATCATTTTGGAATAATAAATTCTGTTGTTCTGTCAAAACTCATGTTATTTTTAATTATGTTACACATGCGCCTATCTATGTTAGTGCGGGCCAGTGCATAAGAGGTATTTTTAATATTCTGTTTGTGATTATGTAGCTTTGAGAGGTGAGGAAAGGCAAAGAAATGTCATTTGTTTATGCATAGTGAGCACTATGAACAGAAAGTCAAACACTGTTGGGTCCTGTTGACAGTCATAATGTTTTACCTGCTGATATTATAAAAGTCTGCATCATTAAACAAGATCAGGGAAATGAGCCAATAAGAAGAAAGCCACATTTCTAACAGGCAGGCTTAAGAGTAAATAAATCAATGAGAAGTGAGTTTGTGAATTTAATATAAAAACCTCTGGGGAGAGGGACCAGAGATGATTCAAGCCTTTTGAAGACAGAAAAACCCAGAAGCACAGTGAGTCCTGGCTCCAGGATGAGCCAGCAGTTTATGGGGTGTGTATCCTGCTTGCCCTAATGACTTGCCTTTTAAAAAGCAATGGAAATTGAAGATGTCTAACAATCTAATTATGGTCCAAAAAAGCCTTCTTTCCATGTATCACCAACTATATCAATCAAAAACAAACAAACAAACAAACAAACAAAAATAATAAAAAAAAACTAACATGTATATCCTGCTTACTATGTGCCAAGTAGAGTAACTAACTCATCTTGGTTTGCTTGAGACTTTCTCAGCTTTAGCATTGAAAATTCTTCATCCGGGGATTCTCTCAGTCCCCAGCAAACCAGGATACTTTGTAATTAACGCCCGGCTCAGTTCTACGTGCTTCATATTTCATAATGCATGTAATCTTCACAACTCTGTGAGGGAACGCTTGCACAGAGAGGCTAAGAAATGTGCCCAGGGTCCCACAGCCGGTAAGTAACAGGTTTAGGATTAGAAATCAGGCAGTCTGGTTCAATGTCAGGCTGCCTCTGAGAGTGTCCTGTTTTGTAATAAAGGGAGAGAGAGAGATCGTTGAGGATAGAATGGATAAGAATCTAGTCCCACGCTCATGGTGCATATGTGGGTTCTATAAGCAAGAACACAGGCGATCACCAGCAGTTCTGGAAAAGAACAGAAACTCTTACCAGAATGTAAGTAGAGTGAACTCTTTGAGTATGTTGGAAGAGTAATTAATCCAACTTTTGTGCTTAGAAAGCACACAAGATACTGGGTAAAGTGCCCAGCCTTTTGTTTGACATACAGTGGTTGATCAATAAGTAGAAGTTTGTCATTAGCCTTTAGTAATTACAACTGTAGGAGAATTGACAACAATGGCAATAGCTACAGAAAAGTGAAAACTATGGCTGAGGAGAAATGTCAACCACTCAAGACTTCTAGAGCAGTAGAAGAGAGGATGGGGAGCTTTGGGGTAGAGTCAAACGCATTGTGATGGTCCCCAAGGTCATAATTGGTCCCCAGGGCAGGTGTATGTGGTCTGTGGAATCCTGGCTTAAATGAATGTATTCCACAGAGGATTTCTTGGTAAGAAGAGTCTCAGGCATATTTATGATGGGCTGTCACTATGTTAATATCACAACAATACAAAAAACAAGACAAAAATAAAAAACCAGTATTTAGAATCATTTTTCTGGAGGATAGGGTCTGTGTTATGTTGCTATTATACACAGGGATAGCACATTTGAGAGTTTTACCCTGATTTGAAAAAGAGTAAGCACTGTCACTTACTGTAAGAGGGTAATGTGAGCATTACTCGTCGGTTTGCCCAGGACTGTTTTGAATTTAACACTGAGCAAGTCCCATGTCCCGGGAAACCACTTAGTTCTGAGCAAGTCGGACAGTTATCCACTCGACCAGGACGCTGGCCCTAGAGCCGCTCAATCCCAGCTCAACAGCTCGCTTGAAGCTAAGTGACCTTGGGAGAATTGCTTCATTCTTTTTAGCCTCAGTTTAGTCATTTGTAAAATGTTAACGATAAGACTACTTTCCTGGTTGGTTATGGTGAATATTCAATAGTACCTGCCTCATCCTTATTGCAGTCCCTTGAACATAAAAAGTGCTCAATAACTTTTAGCTCTTATTAGGAAAAACAACAGTTTTACCAAAGGGATGGCTCTGTCTGCATTTCAACCTGCTTTGTATAAATCTCTCTAGTGCTTTAAGCCAGCTAGCTTTTTTTAGACTCATGGTGAAACTGATGTTATATGCGACCATGTGACTTACTTCGGTCAATGGAATAAGAGAAGTGATGTGTGTAACATCCTAAAGAGAGCTTTAAAAGCTTTCAAATGGTATACGATGCTCTCTTGCCCAGGAATGTCCCAGACAGTGACCGTTCTGTCTATCACCCAAGGTCCTGAACTAAGGATAAAGAAGAGCAAAGTCCCCAGCTGACCTGTGACAGACCTGGAACGTGAGTGAGAAATAAGCCTTCATTGCTTTGAAGCTGCTGAGAAATTTTGGGTGTGTTTGTGAGCACAATTTTAACCAGCGTATACTCCAAGGAAGTGACTGGTATTTCCTGAACTCTGCCAATCATGGAGAACTGTAGCCAGGCCAAAACTGACTCACTTGGCTTCGTTACTGTTCGTTGTAAACTTCAGTTTAGTTTTGGTTTCAGTTAGCTTTTCAGTCTTGTTAAACAAAGAACGACGGGCCGTGCCTTTCATCAGGGTGTGACTCAACACAGGCGGCGAGGTGCGTAGCACACTGCCTCTGTTCTGTCTGTGGTGCCTCATTTGCTGTTTGCGTGTAATGCCTTCCATTAAACAATCATTCACAACCCTGGCTTCACATCAGACTCTTCTGGGGAGCTTCTAAAGTTGTCCCCCTCCAAGCCCTAACCCAGACTGGTTGTTTTTCAAAAGTTCCTTGAGTGATCCGGATGTATAGCTAGGGTTTAGACTCTGACCTTGGATCGTTAACTCCTTAGTGAGGGGTGTGACCCACACTCACTGGACTCCTCCTTCTGTCTGTGGTAAGCAGGAGCCCAGGATGCAGAGGGCTGTGAGGCATGAAGAGTTGGTGTGGCTTCGTGGAGGGCGGCAGGACACCGTACCACACTTCTAAGTGGCATCAGCCAACCCAGAACAAGCACTGGGTGGGTCTGACGTCATCTTCCTGGAAGGGTAATTCAGGGCTGTGGGTGCCAAGTCAATGCTGGTAGACTTGAGCGTGTTATCAGTGCCCACGCCGAGAGACTGTAGTCTCCCTAAGGAAGGAAGGGTCATTTCTTGGTAGGCATGTTTCACTTTTGCAAAATGGTGATTCAGGCACTGGGGACACAGCTCACTTTGAGAGGTGACATCTTGTTTCCTACTGTTCTTTTGGCTTCACTTGTAATGGCCCTCAGCTCTCTTATTATTGGATCAATGATCTGTTATCTGACTGACAGTGCCTTCCTCCAGCCGACTGTGTACGCTCGCGTAGGCGCTAGGATTTTACTTCTGCTCTGTCCTCGTTCGTGCTAATGAATGTCCTCTCTGGTTTGGATCTTCGGATCCTGACGCCCGGTGGTCATGTGGAGCCAGCGCTCGCTGAATCTGGGGCGGACTGGCCAGGCTCTTCTCCTTGTTGCTTTGCTCACCTGGAATGTTCTATTTTTTTAGCTCGACCTGCCAGCTCATGCCCACTCAGGCTCAGTGTAGGCTGAATGATGGCAAGTTCCCCTGCTTTCTGCAGCTTTTGTTGGCCTTCTTCTCCTTTGATACCCGCAGGCTAATTGGGAGCTGCCTGTTCCAGGAGAAACTCTTTGCCTCTCTCTGACTTCCTACCTCGCTCACCTTCTCTGAGGGCTTAAATAAATCATAGGCAGAAGTTAATTGGAGATAAAAGTTTACAGTTAACTAAGCAGGTCGTAGCACAATATCCACATGATCCGAAGTACCTGGGGCTCCCTCGGGGTCACTGAAACGGACAAAGGTATTCTTCCAACGCATTTTTTAAAACCTAGACAAATTATGTCATATAAAATGCATTATAAAAGTTTCCAATTGAGTCATTGGATTAAATGAACCTTTCAATACCTTTCAGAGGAAAAGAAATGGTGTTTGGCATGATGAGATAGTCAATGCCTGGCTTCATATTTAGGTGGTGCAGTGATCTTCAGGGACGAGTTGACTTAAAATAAAAAAGAAAAAGAAAAAAACCAATAAAATCCTGACTAATATATATATGTGTATACACACACACACACACACACACACACACACACACACATATACATATATATATTTAAAATGACAACTTCCAGGATATTCCCAGGAAGAAAAATGATTTTTAAAGCTCTCGCCTTTCTTTTGCCACTATGAAAAGCACATCTATTCCTCCGCCCCCCCCCCCCCCCCCTGCAACATCCCCACCCCTGCAACATCCACTACTACCCACTAAATGATTGATTACTCGTATGCTAAACGCTATCTGGATTTCTTTCTTCCCTTTAATAGCAAGCATTGCATTCTACTAATGTCACAATTAACATGAAGTCAGAAGGCAATCCCTGACCAGTGAATACAAAAGCATGGGAACAGATTCAATTAACATATTTGAAAAGATTTAATTGTCTTTTTTCTTTAATATTCTTAATTCGGAACCTAGATTTTAGAAAAGTATTTAAAAAATTCTACCAATTTGAGATCCATTTAGATCAGGGTTCTCCAACCTTTTCGGCACCAGGGACTGGTGCTCCTGTGAGAATCTAATGCCTGATGATCTGAGGCGGAGCTGAGGCGATGATGCTAGTGCTGGGGAGCGGCTGCAGATACAGATGAAACTTCATTCTCTGGCCCACCGCTCACCTTCTGCTGTGTGGCCCAGTTCCTAACAGGCCAAGGACCTGTACCGGTCCATGCCTGGGGGTTGGGGACGCCTGATTTAGATAGCCGATTTGGAGAAGAGTTTAAGGTCACTCTTAACAATGCTTGATTCCATTTGAACAACATGGTACTGTTACCTTTATGGAGAACAACTAATGAGAGAAATTCCGTGCCCCTGTGACGCCCACTTCTCTCCTGTCACTTCCTCCTCTCGCTCTCAGACACCTTCTGTGTCCTAACTGTCCCACCGATTGTTCTATGAAGTTCTCACTTTGCTTCTCAATTTAAAGGTGATAGTTTGTTCAAGTGTTCTTGTTTGCTCATTCCTCATTTGTTTATCTATACCATGACTGTTATTTTTTTAAGTCAAAGGTATTTGAGGGCAGGGTTCTTGCTCCTGTTAAATGATGCTCATGAATGATAAGCTAAAACAAGTAAGAGATCAAATTTGCATATGTTAAAATGATTATAAGACATATTGAAATCTTTGGATGAAATTTATATTATCCTTTATAGCAGAGCTTCTTGAAAAAATATCATAAGCACTGATAAAAAAATTTATTTAAAAATTTTTTTCTTCTTGGAACCCTCCATTCAAATTTTTATTGAGGAACTACCTTGTACCTCATATTGACTTTAGCTTCCCAGGCCGTCTTTTTGTTCCAATCCTACATTTGGAGTCCAGATTTTGTTGTGGGCCCCAGCGGATGTGGGGAGAGTAAACGAGCTAAGATTCTGGCACGTCAAGAGTTGCCGTGGCGGAGTGGAGGTGACCTTGTATCTGAGAGTCACAGGATTAGTCACCTGGGCCAGGACCAACTGTTTCAATGAGAGATAAGACGGGCTTAAATCAGACCATAAGGCCTTAAGGAAACCCAAAGAGGTCAGGCCATAAATCCCACCAGCTGTGAAATTTCAAAGCAGATGGCAACAGAACCCTCAGGGACAGGCTTAGTGGCACTTCTATGATGGCCGGCCCTGAGAAAAGCATAAGGACAGAGAATAGAGATCCCAGACGCCTCCCCTGCTGGCAGGGGGACACAGGAAACTGCCTTGTATGCCCGGATGTCCTCTTAGAGAAGAGAAGGGAGAGAGAGGGCATCAGAAAGACTGGACATTTATCCCACAAAAGACTTGAGTTCTCTAGAGAGAATTAGACTCATTTACAAGATTAGAATAAACTCAGTTTTTATTACCACTCAGCAAGTGGGTGCTAATGAGATTAGATTGGTCACAGACGAAATAAAGAAGCTGAATTCTCTGTGCACATTTGTGCGCAGTGAGAGAATTCTGGAACCCTCGCCTGTGTGTGTGTGGAGGGCGGGGGGCAGTGGGGGATGGGTCCATCTCAAAACTCAAAGAGGAACCGGTGATAGGGAAGGAAAATTTAGAACCGGCTCTTAGTGGTTTTGGCAAGCAGTGGCCCACACTCCCCACACTCAGCTTGCCCCCATCACGCATAAACACTGCCATATATTAGGGGAAACCGAACGAAATGAAGGCTACTTAGAAATAAAAGCAACATACAAAGGGAGTGCAGAATAATTATGAACATGATTTGGGGAATCATGAAAGGCTATTGAAGAAGTGGGCTTTGAGCCGAATCCTGAGAGATGAGTAGAATTTCAAAAAGAGACTGTTCAAGAGCTCAGAGGCGAGAGAAGATAAAACGTGCTTAGGAGGAAAAGGAAGCGTGAAAGTCTGTGCAGCAGACAGAGAACACAGAGGGCGGCCGTGCAGGGGTGTGGCTGAAGGGGCCGAAGAGGCAGTGTCGCCCCGCTGGGAGCTGGGAGGGCAGGACGAGGAGCGTGGGACATCGGGATCCACCAGTGGGTTTTGCTCACCTCGCTCGCCTGCCCACACTTCTTGCTGACTTGTCTTAGGCAGAAGCCCACCCTGCCAGGCATTCCACGGAAAAAGAGATTCCAGGTCAGCTCAGTGTGGAAAATGCCCTGTATCCAATTCTCTTCTTCGAGATTCACAAAACACCTCTGCGTATTAAAAGCTCTAAGAAATCCTACAGAAATCCTACCCATTTTTTATTGTTTACTTTTTTAACCTAACTGAATTAAGGAATACTTTAACAATGTTTTTATTACCTTTTTTTTTGTTAATCTGTATTAATATTCTCTAAAAGTAGTGTTTTCCTCCTTAACTTATAATGATGCAATTCTTTGCGTGAACATTTCAGACTTTCCATGATCTGGTCCTCTGTACGATGGACTTCTCCGTGAGCATTTGCTGAGTCACTGCATATCTCAGGACTCACCTGTTACCTCCTTTTCAGATGCTTCTTTGCTGACCAGGGAGGAACGTGTTCTTTTGGGGCGCTCTACTGTACCTTTTATGGCATGTATTTACGATTATTGGTTTTCTGCACTTTTATTTGAGTCTCTTGAAGAAAGATTCATGCCCTTATGAAGTTCTGTATTTTCATCATCTAAGATAGTGTCTGGCACATAGTGAGTCCTCGATTTAAGTTAATTCTATTAAATAAATGAAGAATTCCCCCCGGTCTCTGCACATTGCTCCCGCAGAGGTGTGGGAGATGGATTGGAGGAGAGAAGGAAGTGGAGGCAAAGAGACTCATGGGAATCTACTGTAGGAGTAAGAGAGAGATTAGCCTGAACTAGAATGGCAGCAATGGGAGTAAAATTGGGGAGCTGAGATTTATTGAGCACCTGTTCCATGCCACTCACTAGCCAGGTTGCTAGCACACATTATCTTGTTCTCACTAACACCTGCACTGGGCAGGTCATGCAAGTGAGCGTTCACTGACCTGCTCTCTCCTGAGAAGGCTCAGAGGGCCTGCCTTGTCACAGTTCTCTATGCAGACGTGACCGTGCTGTGCCCTGTGTGACCTGACCACTTAAGCCACACTTGAGAGCATCAGTGTCTAGGGCAGCCGTCTACACGCTGAACAGTGGTCTTATAAGGGACAGCCTCAAATTCCATCTCAAAGACGGAGTTCTGTTCTGAGTAGTAATTTGATCCAGTCCTGCCTCTGAGGCAGCTGAAAAGTAAAACACAAAAAGGGATTCAGTGAGTGGTAGAAGCAGATGATGAGACATAC
>KE754982.1:443-11709 GCA_000465285.1 Eidolon helvum | reverse complement strand
GAGAGAGAGAGAGAGAGAGTCTGACTGTCACCTTTGGCAGAGTAGCTACTGTAGGACATAATGAACTCTCATCTTTGCATGACTCTGAGTCCTGATGGGCCATCAGAGCAGCACCTGTCCTCCTCAGAATCATGACAATCAACATGCTGATTATCTGGATGGTGACTGAGACAGTTTCCTTTTCATCTTTATAATATCCTATATAATATCTTTATACTATCCTGAGGTCATTGGAACATATCTCTTTTCCTTGAACCTGAGAGAGCCCAACACAGCATCAGTATTCTAATTTTTACAGCCGAGGAAACCGCAGTTCAGCGAGACTAGGTATTTTGCCCAAGTTCGTAAAACTAGTGAGTACTGGAGTCAGAGCAGAAGCCAGGTTTCTCTGACTCTGAGCCAGTGTTATATCCAATTCAATAGAAATCTTCCACCAGCTGGGAGGCAGAGAATAGATTAAAAAAAAAAAAAAATGCTGCAGAATTAGCATCCATGGTGTTTAGCGACCTAGTAACTGTTTCATTGCATATCATGAAACAAAAGGTCTCTGAATGTTTCTTCTCTTCTCCCACATTATTTTTAACCTCCGTTTGTGCTGTAGGAAGGTGACGCAGAATCACAGACTCAGAACACCACGATGCTGTCGGTCTGGTCCTTTGTGTTCTTTTTAAACGGTTTCTGAGACACTTGTGAATTTGCTTCAGCTTAACAGCAGACACCTCTTAAATATAACGGCTCTCAAGTTTTCTTCTAAACCATGGTACGAAGAAGACTGGGCAAACATCGTGCCTTCTGTAGATCGTGCTGTATGAGGGAAAATGAGGTTTCTTCAGTGTCTGCTCCCCTGGCACATCATGAGCTCCACGAAGTCCGGGACCAGGTCTTTCTCGTTCGTCGCTGTATTTCCACCTCAGTTTAATGTCTCACATATTAGCTCCCTGTTATTGACTGAATCGTGTCACCCCCACCAGTTTTATGTTGAAACCCTAACCTCCAATGACATCAGTTAAGGCTAAATGAGGCCTTAAGGGGGATCCCTAACCCTGTGGCCTTATCAGAAGAGGAAGAAACGCCAGATCTCACTCGCTCCCTCTCTCTCCCCATCTCTGTCTCTGTCTCTCCCCCTGTCTCTGTCTCTGTCTCTCTCCAGCACAGAGGAAAGGCCATGTGAAGGCACGGAGAGAAAGCAGATTGCAAGCCGGGAAGAGAGGACTCGCCAGAAACCAGCACGGACGGCATCTTGATCTTGGATTTTTAGTCTCCAGAACCATAAGAAAACACATCTTTGTTGTTTAAGGCACGCTGTCTGTGGCATTTCGTTATGGCAGCCTGAACATAGAATACTTTTGGAAAGAAGGAACGGAAGGGAGAAAGGCGGGTACGAGGAGACATTTAGCCTTTCTGCTGACTGGATCGTGTAGTTTTGGGTAAATCACTGCGGATGCCTGTATTCGAGCTTCTATTTCCTACTAGAAAAATATAGATGAAATTAAGAGAAGGAAGATCATCTGTGAAACTGCAAAATACTATTCAAGTGTTAGTTTCTTTTATTGAAGAAACTATTTCTCCTTGAATATTAATCATATCAGCAAAAGGACTCGTTCAGTGACCTTTTTTGGTGAGTTAGTGGAGACTTCTGGACTGGAAACCCTAGAAATACTCTTATTTTTGAATATAGAGATAATGAACAAATACCGAAGTCGGTATCAAACAATAAAAGTATATTAGGGAATAAAAGAAGATATAGTTGTCATTTTGATTCGACTCCTCCAGCTGTTTCTTTCCATGCCTTTCAAAAATAGTGCACACACATATATACTTGCATGCACACACACACATACATACACACATCCGCACATACAAGCTATAAGATCATCTCACTTCCTTCGTATTTTAGTGATATCACACCAAGATCTGTGAAGTGCTCCCAGGCTCTGTCTGTGTGCTCTAAATGCAGTTGACAGTGAGGGACCGTGCCAGCCAGGCTTCTAACCTCATGTCGATGTCTTCCTCCTGCTCCTGAATCCTTAAAGGAAAGAGATTCGAAAAACCGCCCCCAGCACTAAACTCTCAATGGATTTTAGTGCAACTTCCTGAAACGAGGTGTGTTGTAAACAGTGGCGGGGTGGTATGGGCTTGACCGGGCCCGTGAAGGCTGCTTCTTACCTTTTTATTAGTTTTGTGAGCCTATTCAGCACGATCGTCATTAAAAATTAAGTGATAGAAACTTATAGTTAGACAAATGGAAAACACTGGTAATATCCCAAACGTGTCACTTTCTAATGATTTTACCCCATTTTATGATCATCTGTGATCTCGAAGCGATTCGTATCTGTGCTCGCTGGAGGGTGGGTCAGTCCATCATGCAGACACAGTGATGTATCCGTGCGGCAGTGATACATGGCGGATACACACACGCCACACAGGTGCAGTGATGCACCTGGACAGCACAGAGCCGTGATGCTGCAGACACAGTGGGACCCACGGCATTGCTATTCTTCTTGCTGCTCCTGCTTTTTCCTTCCCTCAACACGGCCATAAACCGCGCCATGTAACACTGTGCGATTTGTCTCGAATTCCGGTTCTTATAACGTATGACGAAAGGTCAGCAATAGAAAGGGAAAAAACCCAACAACTTTGAAAGCTATGCTAACGGGACCTAGCCATCCATATAACACCCGTTTCATTGTCGAATCGTGTTCTAAAAGTTCTCTGCTTATTAAATTAAAAAAAATTGTTTTATATTATTATAAAAAGATGATTTACAAATATATATACATTACTATGTCATGTTGGAATAAATTAAAATAATTGAGAGAATTTGGACAAAAGGAATATGAGTAATAAAAGGAGAGGAATTCGTGAAGATGTAAATGCTAGTCATGCTATTTTATATCCTTACAAGAGGTATTCCACAACTTTTCTTTAGCAGCCAACATGAAGAAGAAAACACTACCATTATATTCATAAGATTCTTAGGGCACACACAAATGGATTAAGGAAGATATAACTATTTGTGATACTGTGACAATAGGACACCTTCTGATGTAGCGAGTGATGTCTTCAACAACACCCTAGAGTTAGTAAAACATTCGGTTTCATCAAGCTGCTTCATACAGTGGCTCCATGGAAGCTGATATTAATTTCCATCATTTCATCATTATTGGGTTGTCAACCCTAACCCCTTAGCTAAACTTGCTTATAGCTGTTACCTCTGCCAAGTTTATCTTTCATCATCCTAGTTCTGCTGAATCCTCTTGATAGTTTATTGTTTTGTGGTCTCCCCTGGTATTTGTTAAACCAATCACTTTCTTTTATTATTATTAATTATTATTAATTGCAGAAAATTCTCAGTCTCTAGATCTGCAATTTGGTGACCGTTTAGACAATAGAACAGAGTTCAAATCAAGTTTATATTAATAAAAAAAATCGATGCAGTCAATACCCTTTGCAGAATTTTTGACCCTAACGTACTACTTGGGGATGCTTTCTTGCTCCAGGAGCCAGGTTCTACAGGCTGCCAACTCTTGCTCTCGGCTGCCACCTCTTGCTCTCATGTCCATGCACCTTAGTCAGAGTGAGATGTGTATTTGTTGTCAACCTTTATCAGATTGATTTTGGACAGATTATGGAAGTTATGAAAACTTCCTATGTGCCAGGCACTGTTCTACATGCTTTACATTTATCATTTCATTTAACTCTCACAGCACTGAACATATATATTTATTACTCCACTTTATAGGTAAAGAAGCCGAGGCTCAGGGAGGATAAATGACCTGTCCCATGTCACCAACCAGCAGAAGTGTCAGAATTTTACCTCAGGACTTTTGGACTCCAAAGTGTATAAATTTAACTTCTTCTGGTCGTGTGAATTTTTACTTTTTCAAAAGTAGATTTTATTTATTAGAGAAGTTTTAGGTTCACAGAAAAATTGAATGGAAAGTATAGAGAGTTCCCCTGTGCCCCCCCCCCCCCCCCCCACGAGCACTTCTTCCCCCAGCGTTGACATCCTGCACTAGAGTCTACGTGCCTTACCGTCAGTCAACCTACAGTGACGCATCATTGTCACCCAAAGTCCACAGTTTACATTAGATATTGCATTCAAGCTTGGTGTTGTGTATTCTGTGGGTTTTGACAAGTGTATAATGGCACACTCTGCGTGTTACTTTTGAGTCATTTCACACATTTGCCCGGGCAGGGTTCTTTTGCATACTGATGAAATCTCAGTGGGTCCAGAATCTAGTTTCAAGAAACTCGATGCTATCAGTTCACTTAGGCAAGACGAACTTCTGTGGACTGACTTCGGGCTAACAAGGCTCGTGGATTTGTTGACAAGTGAGCGCTAACATTAATATTCAGTGGGGATTGGCCATTTCTGACACTAGAAAATCCTTATCTAGAATAGCTCTTCTTATTGTCAAACATCCCTGGAACCCAAGATGCTAATCGAGAGACTATAAGGTAAAACATGTACCTATAAGATCACGGGAAAATACATCAGGTAGTCTTGAAAGATACATCACTCAGCTGTGGCAGACACTAGAGAATCACTCCTGCTTTGCCGCTGAGTACCTATTTCTAACGACTTCTAGTCCAGATCTTTCTGAATAAAGCTCAACCAGTTATTATTCTTCAACCTGCCATTTTCTAAACCTCAAGCAGAGTGCCAAATCGTTTTGTTTGCATTTGTGACGAGCATGTGGTCATCCAGGTTATTCCAAGTCCAAGCTCTGACTGGAATGATGTCTGTTTGGCCTGGGGAACCCAGGGAGGTTTAGGGACTCCCTGGTCTCCTGTATGACTCATTACTCATTGCAAAGCACCTCTCATGGGTCACCCCGTAGGAGGCTAATCATATCCATTCCGTTTTAATTAATATAAACTTCAGTTTCATCAGAGGATGACTTTTCTGATTTTGTTCTCAGTTTTTGTGAGTGACTCTTAGTTAGTCCTTGGAATTTATTACATACTGATTATTTTTAAAAAGACAAGTGGACGAAAAATGTCATCTTGTCTTTTCTTTAATAGGGTTCATCTGAGACTGGGGATATAGCAGTAGCGTGGTATATATGTGTGACAATTTATATGTGTTTAAGGTTTAATTACTTTACCTAGAATCTGGAATGATGTATGAAAGTAATGCAAAAAAAAAATTGCTTGGCAAAATGAAGGTTTTTGAAAAAATGAAAATAGCTGTTGAATTGTGCACCTGGAACTGGATTTTGCTAACCAAGAAAAATGAAAATGGCAAAAAAATAAAAACATCAATCCCACAGTTTCCCTCTTAAATCCCTTCCACCACCTTCACATGGCCCCTGACTTTGGCTGCTAATGACACTTTGAGGGAGCGAATCTCACCCTGCCTCACCCTCAATTGTGTGTTAGATGTTACCAGGACAGTTTTATCCTCTTGGGTCCCTAAAACCAGGATCTGCCAAGTTAAGTGTCTCTTTCTATCATGTATGGCATGTGAACTACTACCTTCAAAGGGACATGGTGAGAAGAACTCATTTCCCGAGCCTTCCAGGTGGCGAGGCGTTTGTCAGTATTAAATTAGCACAAGCAAGGTCTGGACATAAACCAAAGAATATAAGTCTGTCATCAATGGCTGTGGGTTTGGTTACAAATATTAGTGATTTCTCTCTTAGTCTATTCTTCAATTATAATAAATAGCAATTGAGACTTTTTACAAAGAGACATCAAAATTCACCTTCATCTCCTTGTTAAATTTCTTCAGTTTGATAATGTAGAACTCGTGCTTGATTCGTGTCCAAGGCTGTAAAATCTTATTGAGAGCTCTTAATTATTTTATTAAAAAATATACTGCTGTTTAATGGGACAAAAAATATCCATGCTGGAAGTTTATTTTCTGATGGAAATGATTTTCATTTTGAGCAGTGAAATAGTCACACCAGTTGGAAAGTCAGTCTACCATATTTTCTTAGCACAAAAATACAGGTTTCCTTAAATATGTCCCTATTAAAATTAGTGGCAAATTGATGTCTCTGTTTCTTAATCGCTAAAACTCAGCCAGACTGGTAGAGACAAAAGGGCTCCTTCATCGTTCGCTTCTCTTCTTTTCCTGAAAATGTGGGGTCAAGTTAAAATATTCGGAATGACATTTTTTGTCAGTTAAAATGACAAGAATATAATTACACCTTGTTCTTTCTTTTTACCAGAGGCAGGATTATAAGCAAACAAAGGGGAACTCGGTGCTTGAAGCTAGAATAGAATATCCTTTGTGTGGTTTTCCTTCATTGTGTAGATATTAGTTGAGGTAAATCCCATTTCACCTAATAACTGCCTGTGTCAAGGAAATTTTTTGACCAGTCTAATTGACATAAAATAAACTGATCTGAATAACTGGTGCTAGTCTGGATATTTAAAACAAAAAATACACCTGCAGTTTTATAAAAGACTTTGGCATCGTCTCAGGTGTTTCTTCTTATTTCGATAAAGTTAAAGCTTCCTTACTATATTTGTATATCAGTGGAGAGGACTGAAGAGAAATTTCCATACAAATAAACTTGTTGGCAACTAACTACAAGGCACTTTGCCTAAAAGTCTGTACTGTCTTAAATTACAGAAATATAAAATCAAAGATAGAAGGAAAAATTAATTCTTCTTAAAGATTTAATGTTTACCTTTATGAAATTCTATGCAATGGCTAACAATATTTAGTTTCATAGAAAATGCACACAAATTAAAAAGTTTTTTTTATCAAATTAAAAAGTTTTTTTATATTTGGAAGTTAAATACTTTTTGTAGTAATCGGATAAAGTTTTATGAAAGTTTCATTCAATTTTGTGTAAAAGCCAAGATGTAACAGTAATGTATAATTTACATCTAGAGTTTTATAGCATGTCAGCAGAGGTTTCCAAACTTTTTCTGTAAATAGCACTTTTAGTGTCTGGTAATTTTTTCATTGTCTTTGTAGGCCAAAAGAAAAGCCTAATAGATCTACTTATTAGGCCTAATAGATCTACTTATTAGGCCCAAATTATATAATAAGTATTTATGTGCTGGCATCAAAGAAGCCATTTGGAAAAACAATACGAATAGAATGAAAAGAAAAACCATATTTTATTTCGTTCTTAAATACCCAGTTATTTACCAGTAGCATCTGCGTGACTGTTGGCCACTGCATAAGTTCTCAAACTGTGGAATCGGATGAGCCCACTGCTCTCATTTCTTGTTTTATGTCGATTTATGTGCAGTTCTTACTTTTTATCATAGCCATTGCTGAAAATGTTTCAGGAAGATAGAATATCATCATAGCTAGGGCAATATATTTTAGAAAGTTTTGTAATACATCTTACTAGTTTATCTATCCAAAGCTAAATATCTTGTTAGTGTCTACAGTTCTCGAACTGGCTATTGTCATTAACTGCCAAAGAAAGCATCCCTACGCTCCATGAGTACCCTTGTAATGATGACTTCAGTCCTTTACAGGAGTAACAGTAACATTTCGCAAGACAGATATTGGTTGGAAGCATTGACTTTCTTTAAACTTTCCAGGAGAGCAGTATGTAAACAGTCCACCTTTGTTTGGAGTCCCCACCTTTAGAATGACTCCTTTGTGAACACAAGAAACACAGGACACGGGATTCAGGAGATAGTGCTAAAATAAGCATCTCACCTTGGAGAATAGTAGAGAGCACACACACTAGGGGTTGGTCTGTTCCCTGGATTGTTACCATCTGGATTGTACCAGACGGAGCTTCTACGACTTAGAGAAGAACAGAGTTGTGAGGCTTAAATGTAGATGGGTAGAATTTAGAGGGCAGACTAGTCCTGGAAAGGGCGAGATTGGCTCAACCACGAAGTAGGCATGAGGCAGCGTGAAGATGGGAGCAAGACCTGGGTTAGGGGAGGGAGGAAGGAAGACATGAAGCACTGAAGGTGAAATTTGTCCCTTCGAATGGGGAAAGCTGGACTAGAAGCGGTCAGCTATTTTGTTACTTACTAAAG
Source organism: Eidolon helvum (assembly GCA_000465285.1). Classification (NCBI taxonomy): domain Eukaryota; kingdom Metazoa; phylum Chordata; class Mammalia; order Chiroptera; family Pteropodidae; genus Eidolon; species Eidolon helvum. Next base: position 3,738 of record KE754982.1, on the reverse strand, counting down.
GTAAGTCCTTAAACTCTTCAGTCTTGTAATAAACAGTGTGCTAGACACCCTCATGCGTGCATCTCTGTGCCTATCTCTGATGATTTAGTTAGGACAGATTCCTAGAAGGGAAATTGCTAGATCGTAAGAGTGTGAAGACTTTCATACACTTTGTCACAGGATTCCTCAGGAAGCGAATAACAATTGCAAGTTCACCGTCAGTAAATGAGAATGCACACCAGAAGTGGCCCTGGAATCCTCAGGCAGGGACCATCCTGGACAGTTACATCTGTGCATAGCGACAATAAGAAGGAGTCTGCTCCCTCTTAGAGGCCAGAAATGGATTCACTGAGAAATACTAGATTTACACTAAAAACTAAGAACAAAGGTTTAGTCATAATGTTGATTTATGAATACTTCTAAGCATCTGTGGATAGTCTACAGAAAAATTCTAGCAAGCAAGCTCTAGTTTCTCCTCCAAATGGGAATACTGAAGCAGAGCTGAAGGAGTTGTTTCTCTTTGGTTTGGTATGGAAACTTCCTTCTGACTTCGCAGAGTCTCCTGTCAGTATTCAGCTTCGGTCTTTCCTTATACATCTCTACGACAAGCTGAAAGCAGCCTCAATACAAATGTTTGGTTATCAGAGGGCAGAAATTGAATCAGCCATTAAGCCCAAACAGGTATATAAAGACAGAAACCTTGTCAGTTTCAGGACACTGGGGAGTGGTGAAGCCTGTAGCATATTGGAATGAAATAATTCAAGTTCAGTTTATTTTTAATCACAAAAAATTTTTTATGGAGGCTCGTTCTCACAGCATTTGGTGGCGTTGGTGGTCTGGATTTTCTAACAGGTGTGCAGTGGTATCCTATTATTGTTTTAATTTAAGTTTCCCTGATGATACTTGTTTTCCACCTGTATATCTTCTTTGGTGAGCTGTTTAAGGTCTTTGGCCCATTTTTAAATTAGGTTGTTTGTTTTTGTATTGTTGAGTTTTAAGAGTTCTTTATGTATTTAAATAACAGTCCTTTATCAGACAGTTATGTCTTTCGCAAATATTTTCTGTCAGTCTGTGGCTTGTCTTCTAATTCTCTTGACATTGTCTTTCACGGAGCAGAAGATTTTGTTTTAGTTCTCTCTGTCATGGATTGTGCCTTCGCTGTTGTATCTAAGAAGGCATCGCTGTACCCAACGTCATTCAGGTTTTCTCCTGTGTTATCTTATAGGAATTTTATCTTTTTGCACTTAGGCCTATGGTCCATTTTGAGTTAATGTCTGTGTCTAGACTTACTTTTTTGCATGTAGATGATTTTTTCACAATGTGATGTTTCAGCACCATTTGTTGAGGAGATTGTCTTTGTTCCATTGAATTGACTTTGGTCCTTTGTCAAAAATCAGTTGACTAGATTTATGGGGTCTATTTCTGGGCTCTCTGTTCTGTTTCATTATTTTACTTTTCTGTGAACTCACCAATACCACACTGTTTTGATTACCATAGCTTTGTAGTAAGTCTTGAAGTCGGTAGCACCATTCCTCCAACTTTCTTCTTTTCCTTCAACATTTGTCGGCTATTCTGAGTCTTTTGTCACTCCATATAAACTTTAGAGTCAGTTTGTCAATATCTATACAATATCTTGCTGAGATTTTTATTGAAATTACATTGAATATGTAGATCAAGTTAGGAAGAACTGACATCTTGACAACATGCTCTCTCTCTACCCATAAACATGAAATATCTCTTCTCTTAATTAGTACTTTGATTTTGTTCATCAGCATTTTGTTGTTTTCTTCATATAAATCTTGTACATATTTTGTTAGATTTATACCTGGATATTTCATTTTCAGGGTGCTAATGTAAATATATTATGTTTTTATTTCAAATTCCACTTGCTCATTGTTGGTATAAAGAAAAACAATCTCACTTTTATGTATTAACCATGTATCCTGCAGTCTCACTATAATTGCTTATTTAGGTTTCAGGAGTTTTTTTTTTTAAATCAATTATTATGAATTTTCTACATAGATGATCATGTCTTCTACGAACAACAAATACAGTCTTATGTCTTCTTTTTCAATCAGAATATCCCCCCCCCTTTTTCTTTCTTTACTGTATTAGAAAAGACTTTTAGTACATTGAAATGGAGTGGTGCGAAGGGTTATCCTTGCCTTGTATCTGATCTTAGTAGGAAAGCTTTGAGTTTCTCACCATTAAATATGTTAGCTAGCATTTTTGTAGATAGTCTTTATCAAGTAGAGAAAATTTCTCTCTATTGTTAGTTCATTGAGAGTTTTTATCTACGATCGGTGTTGGATTTTGCCAGTTGCTTTTTTTTTTTTTTGCATTTACTGATACGATCATGTGATTTTTCTTTTTTAGTCTGTTGAGGTGATGGATTATAGTAGTTAATCTTTGAATATAGAACCAGCCTTGCATACATGAGATAAATCTCACTTAGTCATGATATATAATTCTTTTTATAAATCGTTGAATTCAATTTGCTAATATTTTGTCGAGGATTTCTGAATCTACGTTCATCAGACGTATTGCTCTAGAGTTTTCTTTTTTTATAATGNATTTCTGAATCTACGTTCATCAGATGTATTGCTTTAGAGTTTTCTTTTTTATAATGTCTTTGTAGTGGTTGGTGTTAGGGCAATACTTACCTCATGGAGTGAGTTAGGAAATATTCCCTCTGCTTCTGTTCTCTGAAAGAGATGGTAGAGAACTGGTATAATTTCTTCCTCAAATGTTTTGTAGAATTCATCAGTGAACACTTCTGGGCCTGGTGCTTTCTCTTTCGAAAGGTTATTAATTGTTGATTTAATTTCTTTAATAGATATAATCATATTCAGATCATCTATTTCTTCTTATAAAGTTTAGCAGATTGTCTTTCAAGGAGTTGGTCCATTTTATCTAGATTATCAAATTAGTGAGCATAGTTCATAGTGTTTCTTTATTATTAGTTTAATTTCCATAAGATCTGTAGTTATCTTTCCTCTTCCATTTCTGATATTAGTAATATGTGTTCCTTCTCTTTTTTCATGATCAGACTGGCTAGAGACATCAATTTTACTGATTTTCTTTTCCCATAAATTAGCTTTTGGTTTCATTAATTTTCTCTATTTCCTGTTTTTGATTTCCTTGACTTCTACTCTAATTTTTACAATTTTTTTCCCTTTTACTTACCTCGGATTTAATTTGCTCTTCTTTTTCTAGTTTCCTGAGGTGAAAACTCAGATTACTGATTTTTTTAGATTGCTCTTTTCTAACACATGCATTCGGTGCTATCGAGCTTCCTCTAAGCACTGCTTTTGCA